>JAWPHD010005520.1:0-161556 GCA_037043455.1 Cyrtodaria siliqua | reverse complement strand
ATTTCTCTTTATTACCCCACACATATACCTCCAATCCCCCCCCCCACCACCCCTCCACATACCCCCCCACCCCCCCCCTAAACTCAATACATATAATTATTTATTTATTTCCCCACTCACACATATACCCTCCAACCCCCCTCCCCCTCCCAACATACTACCCCCCCCCCACTACCCATAACACCCCCCCCATAAATCTATATATATAATATAATTTTTCATTATTATTATTTTTATTACAATACTTTTTCCCCACTCACACATATACCACCCATCACCCCCCCCCCCCTCCCCACATACCACCCCCACCCCCACCCCCCACCCCACCTTAAACTTTAATTCTATTTTTTATTTCCTTATTTATCATTTTCAATTCCTCTTTCTCACATCCATTTATCTTAACATCCCCACCATACATCTCCCCCACCCCCCCCCCAAATTTATCAACCTCCCCCACAAAACTCTCACCTCACACAACATAAAACAACCGACCCCCCTACTCCAAATACCATCTACACCTCCGAACCCCACCAAACCCCACCCTCCTACCAATTCCCCACACCCACAACCCACCACACCCCTAAATCAACAACTCATCACCCAAACCAACAAACAACACAAACCCCACAACCCACCCCCACTAACACACCCCCCAACCAAATAAACTACACTCCCCCTCCCAACCACACCCAAATCCTCCCCACCCACCAACCAATCCACAACACCCATACTCTACAAATTTCTACCCCCCCCCTCCCCCCCCACCCTACCACCCACCCAACTCCCACACCCCACCTACCAACACAATCAAAACCCACCTCAACCCAAAACATCCACCCCCAACCTACAAACTAACAAATTACCAATACAATACACTAATCCCTCAAAACCAACTAACACTAAAACCCACCTACCCCACACCTAAAAATCACACCTAATAATCATACCCACCAACCAACCAAAACAACTTCAACTACTATACAACCCTCCAACTCAAACAAATCTCACATTACTTCCAACCAAAGCCCCACTCCCCAACCTACACACAAACTAATACCCATAAAACAACTATCTAGAATGATTTCTGAGAAAACACCAAAGTGAATAATAGCTCTCGAGGAGTCATGTATACGGGTATTCCAGTTTTGAATAAATGTATCTGTCATCTTGTTTAAAAATTGATATGAACATATTCTTGTTTCCAACTCCTTGGAATATCCAAACGTAAATAAACCCTAAGCTTTCTAACAATGTTTGTACCGCTGATGCCCAGTTTTTCTTAGATGGCCTCATCTCAATATCACAAAGCATCATATTATAGACAGCTTTTATACATTTATTACTTTCACAATTTAAAACTTTTAACCAATACTTTATCACAGATATCAATCGTTGCTGTCTTAAAGGTGTCCTGCCTATTTCACCATACACAAAATCGTTTTGAGTAGATTTTTTTACCCCAAGTGTACTTTTACAAAAACTGAGATGTACACGTTCTACTATGTTTGCATTTAAGAACCCCCAAATTTCGCAACCGTAATGCAATACTGGTTTTATTAGTGTATCAAATAAATCAAACACATGTCTTGTAGATAATTCTGTAAATTTTTGCAAATATTTGTTAAGTTTAAAGATGGCTTTGCCCGCCTGACCAGCTAATGTATTAATAGTAGTAGAAAACGACCCACCTGCAGTAAAAACAATACCCAAATATGTAAAATGGTTCACAATGTCTATATTTTTACCATCATACATGAAATGTAATTTCTTGGTAATAAACCACCCCTTCTAAATATCATGATTTTGGTTTTCACGGTATTTACCGTTAATCTCCATTTATTGCAATAATCATGTAAAACATCTAATCCTTTCTGAAGGCCCTGTTCAGTATTAGAAAATACAACAATATCATCCGCATACAAAAGCAAGAACATCTTCAATAAACCAACTTCAATACCTTTAACATCATTTCTAATGAGATAATCTTCAATATCATTCAAATACATAGCAAATAAAAAAGGTGATAAACATTCTCCTTGTCTTACCCCTAAGTAGCATGAAAATTCCTCAGTTAACTCATTATCATATTTAACAAATGAGCTCCCTCTTCCCATCCCCCATCCCCCCTCCGCCCACCCCCCACTCCAACCCGAAACCTTTTTTTATTTTTTTTTATTTGTTATTACATATTTCTGTGTTGTTTTGATCAATTATTACACATATAGCTATGTTGCGCCCCTACAATACCACCCCCACCACCACCATCCCACACACACACACACTCGAAACATTTTTTTTTTAACATGTTTCTATGTTGTTTTTACTACATATTTCTGTGTTGCTTTGGTGAATTCTTACACATATAGCTATGTTGTGCCCCTCCCACCCCACCCAACACATACATTCGAAACTTTCTCTTTTTTTTTACATATTTCTGTGTTGTTTTGGTCAATTCTTACACATATAGCTATGTTGCTCCCCCTCACCCCCTTTTTTTTCTTTTTTTTTTTTTTACATATTTCTATGTTGTTTTGGTCAATTCTTACACATATAGCTATGTTGCATCCCATCCCCCAAACACACACTCGAAACCCATTATTTCTTTACATATTTCTATGTTGTTTTGGTCAATTCTTACACATAGCTATCTTATGTCCGCGCCCCCACCTCCGAAAGCCGATTTTTTTTTTTCGATCTTTACCCCCACCCCCACCTGAAACCCGATTTTTTTACATATTTCTGTGTTGTTTTGATTTATCAATTCTACACCTATATCTGTGTTGCGCCCCCGCCCCAAACACACACCCAATCCCCCAAAAATCGCCCCACCAATCATCACCACCACCCGAATGTGTTTTTGTTGTTGTTTTTAACATATCTCTCTGTTGTTTTATTTTACCAATTTATCAATATGTTTTTCCCCCACCCACCAACCATCCGACCACCCCATCATCACCATAACCACCCGAATGCTTTTGTGTTTTTTTAATTTTATCTTCCATTATTTGGATATTTAAATTTGAATGCAATCATTTACATATAAAACAGTTTAGATTAAATTCAGAAACACAGATGAAATATCAATAAAAAAAAAGACTGAAATGAGGCCACAATAAAAAAAAATGCTAGATTTCTTCACGAAAACTTAACGTTGGCTATAACTTTCTCATTTCTTGATATTTCTTCATCAAACTTTCAATGACAACATCGACCATACTAAAATGTAAAGGTCAAGGTCACACTGAAGGTCATTATATGGGTTAAATACTAATTTGTTTCTTCACGAACACTTATTATTGGCTATAACGTCCTCATTTCTTGATATTTCTTCGTCAAACGTTCAGTATCTACTCATGACAAAATCGACATGATCAAGTTCAAAGTCACACTGAATGTCATTATGTGGGTTAAATACTCATTTTTTTCTTCACGAAAACTTAACGTTGGCTATAACTTGCTCATTTCTTGATATTTCTTCATCAAACTTTAAATATATACTCATCATGAGAACATCGACATGACCATACTAAAATATAAAGGTCAAGGTCACACTGAATGTCATTATATGGGTTAAATACTCATTTTGTTCTTCACGAATACTTAGACAGGCCAGTTTGTCAAGGTCATTTATCTGAGTTCAAAAAACCTTGTTATACTGACAAAGAGCTGACAGGCGACACACGTGTTCCGCGGAACACACGTCTAGTTGTGGAATATTTATATCTCCAACTCTGTCATAGATATTACTTTGAAACTCATTATGTTCATAAAGTAATTCCTAAAACCTTGACCATGCCCCCACACCAGTCCCCCACCTCACCTTTAGTTATCTTGACCTTAAAAAAATCCACCATAGATATTACTTTGATCTTCTAGATAATCATTATTTGGGTAAACCCTGCCCATCGGCGTTAAACCCAGTTTGGCCAAATACCTCGAGATTTACTCACGCAGGCCTTACGATTTTTAAATTGTATAAATCTGTTGTTTTTTTACCTATTTATTGCTATAAAACCCATAACATGTTTTACATGTACTTACTCCCATCTACAGGCCCCAGAAGTCAGTGTTGGATCATGGCCATTGTCTACAATGTTTGAAGCCATTTGTAAAACTCTCCGACACAAGCGAATGCAATCATCACCCTGGATATATTGGTAAGAATTGTTGTTCAGTTTCTTTTAACATCTGCCGTTTGCTCTGCCAATCTCTGACATGTCCAAGGGCCAGCAGAGCTTATGGGATGGTGTGTTGTCCGTCTTCCGTCCGTCGTCCGTCGTCCGTCCGTCCGTTAACTTTTGCTTGTGTATACTCTAGAGGCCACATTTCTGATGCAATTATCATGAAACTTTGTCAGAATGTTTGTCTCAATGAAATCTCGGTCAAGTTCAAAAATGGGTCATGTGGGGTCAAAAACTAGGTCACTAGGTCAAATACTTGAAAAAACCTGTGTACACTCTAGAGGTCATATTTGTTACCCAATCTTGATGAAACTTTGTCAAATTGTTTATCTTAATTATATCTTGATCAAGTTTGGAAATGGGTCACATGGAGTTAAAACTAGGTCACTAGGTCAAATATTGGAAAAACCTTGTGTACACTCTAGAGGCCATATTTTTGACCCGAGCTTGATGCAACTTTGTCAGAATGTTTGTCTTAATTATATCTTGGTCAAGTTTGAAAATGGGTCACATGGGGTTAAAAACTAGGTCACTAGGTCAAATACTTGAAAAACCTTGTGTACACTATAGAAGCCGTATTTCTGACCGTTTAAAACAAATCTCTGAACAAGATGGTTTAATGTATCCATGTGATTTATGACAAACAGAGGTAAAATTTACTAATCAATTACCCGTAATATAATCAAACTCTACTCGCATGGATAACATTTCAGACTTTTTCCTGATCAATATTCAACAGGTGCGTAATATCAATTTGTTCGGGAACCATGAAATATGTTTTCAAAATAAATCGATTTTCTTCGAATCATTCACAAAAAGTGGCATTCTCGCATTAGCGGACATTTGGAATGAAAACACTCACATTTTCTTTCAAGTGAGGATTTCCTGAAACAACTTAAACATAAACAAAATTGGATTTCTGAATGGACGAGATTAAAATCATCATTTCCAAAAATATACATTTTAGCAATAAAGTAATGCACATAAACCATGTAAACAGGACATTCAATATGGAAAAAAACTACATTGTAAACATTAAGAACGACAATATCAAACCAACTAAGTTATTAATAAAGCATATTTTAACATCAATGACCTATAAAGTTGATAAACTTAAAACCGAACTTAAATGGGAGGAAAAATCAGGGGTAGGTTCTATCACATGGAAATTTGGCAAAATATAAAATACTCATTTGGGTCATTGAAATCTAAACAATTCCAGTGGAAGTTTCTACATAACGCTATTTATACGGAACATCGATTACATACTATGAGATTATCGAACAGTTTATGCAATATGTATAAAATGATAGAGAAACTCTGTTTCATTTATTCTTCGTCACCGATGTTATTAAATCACTGTCGGGAACTATAAATGTAATTTTAAATAATGTTTCAGAGATCCTCGACATCGAATTCGACATCTCAAATTTGAACATGTTGCTCTGGGATTCTATAGTAAGCCAGGGAATTTAAAAAATATACTCATCTCAATTATTTATGAAACAAAATGGCAAATATGGAAATTCTGAAACAGCTATAAATATCACGAAATTAACCCTTCTATTAACGGCTTATACTTCCGTATTATTAGCATACTAAAAGATCAAATTAAAGGACAAAGAATGCGGAAAGAAAATATTAGTGCATTACAGTATATTATACCACATTTAAAAAAAAGAGGACATTTTAGCATGCCATTCTCCTTTTTTGTATTTCGTTTCGAAAGATTAATAAGGCACAAGCCAAAGATAATTTACTAGCCTCTCATAGCATTCTCTTCTCTCACACAGAAGACGTGGCAACATATACGGGCTTCCTGACGGTAGTACATAGAATACAATTATTCATATTTATATATGTTTTTTTAATTCATTTATGTGGCAGTTAAATAACATAACAGAAGGTTATGTTTACAACAATCTCTTTAAAATCAGACAATTTATCACGCTACGATACTCTATACTACAATATCGGAGAGTATCAAAGCGTAATTAGGATATGATTTAAATGAGATTGTGGTTACAATGATGTTAAAATACATTCATGAACAATTTGAAACAATTATATAATAGTATGTGTATCACAAAATGAGATATACGAGGTGTGTTAGTGTGCTTGATACATACAGAAGACAGCGAAAGAAGGTGTGATAAATACTTTCAAATTATAATTACATATCCATAAACTGGTCATTGACTATGGCAAATATATTAATGTATGAATGCATGCATGAACGAACGAACGAACGAATTAATACCATCAAAATAAATAGTTGTTATATAATTTTGTTTATTATGTATGTGGCTTAAAATGAAAATACGTAATAAGATAGCAGGTGAAGTCACATTTAATATATAGTGTTTGTTACTGTTATACATATATAATTACAAACTGCGAATAATACACATATTTACTGCATTCTGATTGGTTAGTCATTCTTAAAAGTGTCCTGTTATTTCTCAATATCCCGTCAAAATAAAATAGTTCCAGTTGCGCAGGCGCATACTAAAGTGGAAGCCCAACATTTGATTTTAGCGGCGAAAGGGGTCACGGGTATGCTCGGCCTTCCAAACTCTATATCAGGAAAAAACAAAGTGAAACGGTTGCGGCTTCCGAGTTTCCACCTGGCTACGCGCCTGAGTTTCTTATCCGCAACGAAACGTTACAGAATAGAATAGAATAGAATAACTTACATGACGTCACTTTTTTTAAACCGTGAACGTCAAAGAACGGAAGTAAATAAGTAAATAAACAGTGGATTTAAACAGATGTGGGCTAGCACAATACAGATCATCGTCGGATACCCCCGTGTGATTTGTTCCGTTATTCTCCACCATCACATCAATGGAGTATAACGTAATCACACGTGGGTTTCGACGATGAATACAGATTAATATACCCAGTAAAGGTAAACACTTTAGCTTAATATTACGATCGTAACGCTATTGATGATTATGTGTATGTCATGTTATTTTTAAAAGCTGAATCAATAAGAACAACCGACATTGTGAACCTGTTTCCGCTGGTAAAATGGTTCACTCTGACGAGTTTGAGAAGACACCTTTTGGGATAAAGAAAACATATCATGGAAAAGGATCTCGGCCGGTGTCTGCAGTGCCTAAAAGCAGGTACGCAACTAGAAACGTAAAGATCTAGGCCTAGATCTATACCTTCGGGCGGAGTAGATTTCAAATTTGAAAATGTGTGATATGGCTGATCGTTTCAACTGAAATTAATTTGATTTAGAGTTTACTGGGGCATGTGAAATAAAATGGACGGTCAGCAATGATTATCACTGATATAAGTTTGTAATTATATAGAGAATATAAATGGCGAGGCTCTACCGACCCATTCTTCGTGTTCGTGCCGAGTCTAATAAACTGATAGTAAAAGACACTGACATAATATTCAATTTATCATGTAGATTATCCACATTTATCCACATTTTCTGTATTTAATTTTACCACAAACACACACAGAAACAAAGAAATTTAAAGATGAATAAAAGGCCAAATAAGACATCACAAACACAAAAGGGTTGACAATAGGGCTACCGCCTTTGAACGGTCAGTGGCAAAAATGTCGCTGGGGGTTTAAACCAAACCTCACACTTACCCTACTGTCAACCCAATAAAACGGGACAGTGTAAATAAAGAATTCCCCGCCACGAACTATTCTCTAATTAATAAGGCAGCATTAATAGGCAACATAAGTAAAACACAAAGATGCTCGTGTATATATAAATACAAAAAATAGCATAGAAACCCACAAAGAAGGTACTCAATTACTTGCAACAAGAGAATAAACCATTGAGGGCACGACAAGACAAGACTGCAGACAAACATCAAATGTCACCGTCCTTTTGGGCTTTAGGTAGACGTCATTATAGAGTCCACAGCCTGTCCGGTAATCGCACAATCAAAGAGGAAATCATAGTGGCGAACTGTAAATGGGTCCACCACCCAGCATGCAGTGCGTTGCAAAATGATAGGGTCATAACCTCTTTTGATGAACCTTTTAACAAGTTTAACAAAGATAGTACGAAAGAGATCATGACGTTTGAGGCTGAAAGTTATTGGAATAAGAACAATGACCAGTGATGTTATCTATGAAATGTGAACCCTCTACTCTATCGGACAAAAAAGCAAAATAATTTAACGCACATTTTAACACAGTTTTTGAAGACGGTACATGTATTTAAGTGGCATGGACTCCGACCCATAGTCAGTTGGAGAGCTGGAAGTTATTGGCATTAAGACGGACAATGACAAGGAGGTTATATATGAAATTTGAACACTCTGCCCAAAAGAACAAAAAAGTTATAAGAATTGAAAGCACTTTAAGATATTTATTTGGGAGAAGGTACATGTATTTAAGAGGCAACTGACCTTGCCACAGGGTCAGTTGGAGGGTGATACGTACTGTAGTAAGAAGAACAATAACCTGTGATGTTACATACAAAGGACTACAAAGTTATAAGAACTTTAACGCAAACCGTAACGCAAACCTAAACAAAAACCTTAACCAAAATTGTAACTTTCTTGTCCTTGGGAGTAGAATGTTCAAATTATATATATAACCTCCTGGTCATTGTATTTTCTAATGCCAATAACTTCCAGCCCTCCAACTGACCATGGGTCGGAGTCAAAGTCACTTAAATACATGTACCGTCAACATTTGCATTACGATTTGCGTGACGGTGCATGTATTTAAGTGACATTGACTCGGACCCAGGGTCAGTTGGAGGATGGAAGCTATTGACATTAAAACAGACAATGACCAGGAGGTTATATATGCAATTTCAACATTCTACTTCCAAGGACAAAAAAGTTATAATACTATATGTTCACGCCGTCATGGACAGAGATGTTATTAATATCCTCTGGGGATAGTTATAAAATGTATTAGTGTATAAGAGGCATATATACTGTTTATCTTACCCACAAACCTGAGGTGGTGTGCCTTTTTCGTTTGTTGACTGCATTTTTTTTCAAACAATTTCAGTAAAATACATCATCTCATTATAATACCTGCATTTTCTTTCCTCTTCGCTTCTCTATACTGAAACTCATCTTTCACTGGCTGTTCTAGTATCTAAGTAAAAACAAATTATACATCTGATATATAGGTGAGCATATTTTATCACCAGTTTTTCATCAAATTTTTACAGAGCGGGGGCAGACATGTTTTGACCACCTCCCACTTCACACACAAATAGTTTGCCAAAAATATTACTGTCACAGGCCAAACATTTAGACAACTGACATAGAAAAGTAGTCATTTTATTCATAAAAATGCCTGACAAGTAAAAAAGACAATGTTATCATTATCATAAATTGAACATGTTCAGTTATCTCCCAGCTTGACTCCCCACCACCAACCCATCCTTAACCAAAAGAAATTTTATCTGAAATGCTCCCACGCGACTGTATAATTGTATTATTGTATTATTGTATGGCATAAAGCCTATAGCCTACCTTATACGACTCCTTACAAGAAGCAAAATACTCAGAAAATTTGTCCTTGACCTGTTCTTACTCAATCATGTTGGCATCGTTCTTTGTAATGGTCAAATCTGCAGCAATGGCCATTCCAGCATTTGATTTGTGATTAGTTTTCGTATGATGTACAGTCACAAAACACTGGTTTGTTTTGGGAAATGTCCTAATTGCGATCCAGCGTTGCCCAGACAGACTGGATATTTCTTTCGGCAGTATTTCAATTTTAAAGGTCGAAGTCTGTCTTGGTTTTAGGAGAAAATTATCTAAAAGAGAGTAATCCTCTGAAAGTAGTTTATGCAGAACATACATCATTTTTAGGAGACTCCTCTGCTGTGAACTTAGCTGGTCCAATGGCTGGTCCTGAAAGTCCTGTCCGAGGGCCTTGGTCAGACGTTGACAGCTGTCTGACAGGATGGTTCTCAGCGACATCTCCAAGGAAAGGTGGTTTATCCTCTTTGTCAGGGTCTGCACCGAGTCCTTTAAATCATCATCAGTCACATGTTCCCAAGCTGAAAATGTCACAAATATGTTTGATTATTTTATATTTTATTTATTATTTTATATTTAAAATACTATGTTTTTGCTTTGCATAAAACTAGTGGCTATCTACGTTGTGAATTAACCATGTTTATGTCTATGACAATTAAAGCTCTTATGATTTTTGAGTCGCCATGCGTCAGCATGGCTGACTCTTTGGAATTGTGTATATGGCAATTTCTGAATATGGAGTATTTAGTCGGGGAGCTTTACCGTTTTCGGCAATGTAGTCCCCATTAACTGCCTCAAATACAACTTAATTTGATAAGGTGACTGACATGAACGTTATGTATACCGAGTAATATAACTACTGATTGTGAAATATTGAAATAATTGTAATTGTATACAGTATAAACGTGTCTTTTTTTTGTAGATTTATCGAAATATTATGAGCATTAATACACCATATTCCTGACGTGGAGCTTTACGCACTTCGAGAATGCACTTCGAAAATGTAGTTCCTTTGACTGCCTCAAGTATAACTTAATTTCATAAGGTGACTGACATGAACGTTATATATACCGAATAATATAACTACTGATTGTGAATAATTGTCATTGTATACAGTATATACGTGTCTTTTTTTGAAAAAGGAACTGAAATACTATGCGCAATAATACACGCATAAATATTTTATGAATGAAATCAATAGCGTAGTTACCCGGATTTGCCGCTCATGACATGCGTGACCTAGATAACAAATTGGGAACTAAATGTCCGTAAATATTGTAGTTATTGTGCCTAGTACTTTGAGAAATAGTATGGCATCTGCTACAAATAAATACACAAGTTGATGAAAATAATTTGTCAAGAAGTGTTCAGTTCTACTACCAAGGTAAACAAATCAAATAGTTTAAAGGGACACACGGCAATCTTTGCAGGCATTTTGTCACAACTTTGAGATCGACAATTATTGACATAAAACTACATTATCCTGCTATAAGGGTTGTGTTTTCTTTCCTCTTTGGTAAAAAATACCACTTTTTGGCATTCAAAACACATTAATGCATGAAAAAAGTTCGTAATTGATGGTATTTCGATTGAATGTTTGTGAAATTTTCGGGCCGTTACAACAGCGGTGTCATAGTAGTTGGGATAGTACAAAATTTCGGATAATTATTATTATTATTTTTTATTTTTTTACATAATCAAATAAGAAAAACTGTCCTTTACAAATACATGTTGGTGGAAAAAATATATATATGTATAGATACAGATATAAAGTATATTTCTATTCATTATTGAGGTGTAAGGATTTCCTGGAATCCTACTTTTAAATGCTTTCTAGTCTAGGCTCCTAATTCTTTAACTTGTAGAAAGTGGTGACAAAAAGGAAAATATAGCCAGAGGAGGCCCTGATAGTCTAATAAAACCTGATTAAAAATTTGGCTCCAGTTTCACCAAGTCGGCTCTGATTATTATCGATTGGCAAAAAGTGCTAGTACTCTCCTTTGCATCGGTTATAAATTACTATGTAATATTCTATTCTAACTTATTTGAAACAAAGAAGTAAATACGTACACTGACTAGGAGCATAAAGTGGTAGCAAAAAGAAAAATATAGTCAGGAGGTTCTGAGTTTGATTACTACATATGTAACAAATGTGTGGTATAAAAGCGAATAAAGACTAATTTCCAATAAGAAAAAAATATTGGACCTTTCTATTTTAAATCAGGGCCTGTCCATTTTAAATCAGGGCCTGTCCATTTTCAGAAGCAACAAGCACTGGGCCTGTCTCTTAAAATAATTGCCTGTGAGCACTGACACACACTCGAAAACCAAAACCGACGCGTTTGCAAAAAATAATTCCGTCCCAAGCATTTTTCAGTACAAAAAAAATCTCATGTTCTAAGCATCAACATTTCATTTTAATACGCAACACCTGTAAAATTTAACATAACCTTTAACCTCACCAAGAAGACAGACATTGTTCAATCTTGGCGACTCTCAGGACCTTCAGTCCTTTGATTATATATTCTGTACCTACCACTGAGCTATGAATCCATACGTCCGAAAAGAAGACTTAGTAAGAATCACAGCATTTAAACAAGATGTCCAATGACCTCTAAGCGCTTTATTCAAACGTTTCGAAATTTATTTTGTTTATAATCGGCTAAGCGGTTTAGAGATTTAATTTTTGTGAAAGTTAATGGACAGGCTGAGATAATCATCGCGTAAGCCGTACTAGCCAGTAAGGATACATAAATCCCATATTTTGGTTATGGTCCTGAATCAATAAATGTTGGGGTCACACAACTTCTTTTTCCCAAAATACTTTTAGTAATGATGGCTTTCTTTAATTTTGTCGGAAATACGATCTACTACATCATTAATCATGTTCCTGAGGTTTAATCTAGGAGAATTAGTGATCACCAGTTTTCCTATATAAGGCTGCATGTGGGCAACAAAGACAAGTTGGTGGCCATATTTTAAATAGATGTATGTTTAGTTATATTAGGGAATGTATATTAGGGAATGTGTATTAGGGTATGTAACGACAGTCAGACAATCTGTATTATTAAGAGTTCTTAAAAATATTGACAAAACTGAAAGATTAATCAAAATCGGAGGATGAATAAAAAAGACATGACCATTTGAAGGTTGTTCCGAAAACAGATATGGGAGCTACCATTTTGAGAACTATGACATCACGGTTTCAAATTACTATATATGGCATATTGATAAATATTCCATATATGGTCAGAACTGCGATGTCATAGCTCTCAAAATGGCGCCTTCCTTTCAACACAACCATTAAATGAACATATCTTCGTTGTTTATCATCCGATTCTGGTAATTCTTCCAACCTTATTCAATTATTATTTTTAGAACTCTCAATAATAAAGATGGTTTGGCTGTGTAGCTACAGTCTCTTTAAGAACCTACCAGATTGTCATGACAATAACTTTTTTAAAGGTGTCTCAGTGTATAAATACATCTTGTGGTTGCTACACGCTTTTTTTCGATTTTGAGTCATAACAACCACTTTTGAATTTCAGTAAGTAGAATTTCATTTCAGGACCAACTACAACCAGCACCTGCAACATTCCTAAGAACTGAGATTTTTAGGAACACAAACAATCACGAAATGTACCTATATAATACTTAACAGGGCGTGTTTAACCTATTTACATGGGGCCGAATTTCAGCCTATTCCCAACTGCAAAAACGTCTATTTTTTCCCAATTCTTAAAACAAAAATATAAAAGTAGATGTATATATATATATATATATATTAATAAAAGTGACAGACTTTACATAGTTCGTATGTTAAGATGAATGCTAAATTCAATACCTGATGATATTATACCTAAAACATACATTTTAATAAAAAGTTTCCTTTAAAAAAACATTCCCCTAAGTAGTGAAAATCACGCTATTTTTCCCCCAATTTTGACAGTCTCGCGCTTCTTTTTCCCAAAATCAGCAGGACTAGGCTTTTCCCAATTTTTTGGAAAAAAATAAAGCCCTCATCCTGTACTTTGTAATCAAAGTTGGCTGGTGATGGCCATCATGGAAGCTGGGTCAACATGAATTTCATTTAGGACCAGCGGCATATATCTTCTAGGGTTTTAGAGGATGAGTCTAGAATTTTATACCATAGTGGCCGTTTTCGATTTAGTAATGGATTTGTATTTCATATATACTGACAGGACCAACCAGTCATCACCTACAATGTTCTTGTTAATACTAACTATTAGAAAAGTTTTAGGCATTTTTTTTTCATATTTCTAAATGCTGATTATATTGCACCAATAATATATTTAAACCTATGGTTGAATAACGAAAAAAAAAGTAAACTCCAAATGTTATTAAATTATATATATGCAAGCAGGTTTAAAGTTAAATTTGATACTGGATTAATATATCGAGATGATCATTTTTATACTTGATACAGTCTTCAAGATTGCCGTGTATCCCTTCAGCAGAGATGATACCGACTTTGTGACCAGTAATTGGGTATACTATTACGTTCACATTAAAATTAAATCACCTGATGTACCCTTGCATTAACTGAAACCACTAATTAGAAAATAACCCTCCCATAAAAGTTTAATCTTTGTTCACTTACACAATACCAGTTATATAAACCATTTGCCCCTCCACAGTATGTGTTTTGTGCTAAGCGCTGCAGTCATGCGATACAATGTAATAGTCCATCAGTATATCCATCATGAGGTACAGTGGATTACGGGGTATAATAGAATCACTTGAGTTGAATGTCTAAATTTAAAATATACAGAAAATGATTCTTTAGTTTACTACTGATGATTCTATACACTCCAATTCAATGTACTGCAGATATTTTATTTGACAAAGTTTAATTCCATTGATTGGAGCGCATATTTCACTCAGTTAAAAGGCTTCCGGCTTCTGAATACTTTGTCAACTCTTACATTCTACGTTTTAATAAGGACATTCTGCATTTAAGCTTCATGCCAAAGGTTTGGGAGAAGTAGCACAATAGTTTCCTATATCTATACGCCTGTGTTACAAAAGAAAGCTTGCCACTGCCTGCCATCTTGGAAACCGGAATAAAACAATTATATATTTAAAATCAAATTCATAAGTAACATCCTTGCGACTGTCAAACTCTCCGATAATTCTGTAAAGTAGTTCGGAGAAGCAGCTTTCCCAAGGTTTTCCAAATCTACCGTCTATAGTAGGTAAACAAAGATGGCCACTGACGGCCGTCTTGCAGGATGGTCACCAATCACATTTACCGATGGAAAGATCCTGTATCATACCTCATTATGTCCTAGAGGAGTAGCAATCACTGTGTTTGTCTACCTTAGTTTTATAACAGACCTATTAATAATTGTTACTAGGCCTGTGTTATTCATGGAGGCCATTTTGAAATTGGCAGGAAATTAAATTGTTAGAAACTTCATAAGAAATGGTTTATGTAAAGTTTCATGAATATGTTTGCGTGTATCAACAATGCCGATTATCCGACAACGAAGTGCCAATTAAGGGAATTAACAACTTTTACAAGCGATAATTGATAAGCGCGTGGCGACGTCACAGGGGGTGTGAACGGATTATGTAATATTTATTGCAGTCATTTATTACTTAGGGTGTCAAACAGACCATTATACGAAAAATGTATAAAAAAAATTAAAAAAAAAAAAAATTAAAATAAAATAATCGCCATTTCTTGTCGACATTTCTTTAAAATAATCGACAGTATTATAAAAAATCGTAAATGGCGACCATGGCGTATGGTAGCGTGAGCACTGCTAAGACATCATATGGGAAGTTCATTTAAAACATTTTGGGTATACCAGAGGAAATTTAATAACAAGAGAAACGCAATAACTCGAATGCACTGTATATGTAAATCATTTGTTTATCCAGGATTGTGATGTTTAGCCCTACTGCCATAGGTGAGCTTATATGCTCATTTTACTCCTCCAAGAAACAAACCTTTCAAATCAATTTTGGGGGATTTTTTTTTTTGATTTTTTACTTTATTTTTTGGTGTAAACAATAATTTATGTATCAGTGTTTTCTTTTTCTTTATTTTGGGAAAATAACTCATATCGTCACAACTGGGAATTTTAGCGCAATTTTCTCTTAAAATTGTAAATAATACAATAAAACATCCATTTATAATTGTATCTTTAATACGTACAGTACATCAAGGTCAACAGAGTCATTCAAAAGTGATTCATACTCATTACTTGTCACACACAGCTGTAAAAATAGCCAAAAAAAACAACAACACCGTGTGCTAATGGATGACAGACAAGGTACTATCATATAAGCTCACCTACGGCAGTAGAGCTAAACATCACAATCCTGGATAAACAAATGATTTACATATACATGTACAGTAGTACCTGTTTTGTATTTACTTTGCCCAATGGAACAACTGCAGACGAGTCCAGGAACATGCTGTGCATACACAGTAGGAATGACTATTTTGGTCAGTTTGTTCAACAAGTAATGAAGATGATTTCTCCAACGTCGTCCATGAGACATGCACTCTTCTTTCTCCATGTTTGTCATGGTAACACAATCCGGTTGTCTGTATTAAAATTAAATTAACAAATTTACATATTTCTACACTTTTGTTAACTTTTGCTTATTGTACCTAATTGCAACAAATGGAAAACGGGAATCCATCAGGACCCATAGCTTTATTAGAGTTTAATTTATATAATATTTTTTCAACACCATTACTGTTGATAATAATCTTCTTCATTGATGGTACTAAAGGTTTGTGGTATGGAATCGATTCATATTCGTTTTGGTGTAAACACTAGTAAATTGAAGGTTTAAAGCCTCAGCGTTCTCAAGGTCTGTTTCGACAGTATTTCCGTCGTTGGTTATTAACGGTGGTATGCCCTGTTTATCTGATGTTTGGCTTGTGATTTACTGCCAAAAGGGTTTATGTATATCTTGATAACATATATCATGTTATTAACGTAATTATCATGTTAGTAGGGTCAATATAGCGCCAAAATGCCCCAACCTCAAAAAAATTGCAAAAGTTTGTTTTATGGTGGTTTTATGTTAGGATGGGTCTAGTCTACAACATACTAAAAGTTCACCAAAATTCGAGCGTGGGAAAGTCACCAATTTCGATGATGACTTTTATCGATTTTAAGTCATTTTCCATTAAAATGTGAAAACTTCAGAAAGCCATAACTCAGTCAATTTTCATGATAGACCAATGAAACTTGCATATTTACCTAGGTTTTCAGGGTCAATCTTTCATACAAAAGGGTTCTCAGTGATGTTGAACAGCCCCTTATACTATATCTGGGTGAACCCTACCCCACAATCTTGCCGGTTCCGGGCCCACCGCCAACATTAGTTTGGAACATGTAATCTATATGTCTAAATTATTTAAATACCAATGCTCTCTCTTATTATTATCTTATTTGCAGCTTCAGCCATCCATATCACTATGACTACAGTGCTGCCATCTTCATTCATCTTTATAACATTTAAAAACAAAAGAAAGATTTCAATCATGATAATAGTGTGACATAGCATTTACACTACTTTATCTCTCACATGAACTTTTCTAGAACATACAGGTAAAGCCCAATACGACACTTGCAACTTGGTTCTAATTAGAAAAGAAGCCATAGATCTATCTACTGAAGCCATGTGCTTGACCTGTATATGGGAAGCCAAATCCCCAAGAATCTTAATGCTTGATGGTTGATATCTAGTCGGTTAGGCCCTTGAATCTTTCCCAGCAAACTATATTCACTCTGTAGGCGTATCTTACATGTTTTCTCAAACCTACTATTATATTTTCAGGGTAGAATATGAGCTCAGCAAGCAAAGAAACCTGTCCTCTATGCGAAAGAGATTTGGATTGTGAGGAGACAGTGGTTGTTCGAGAGAAAGGAGCTGAAGGTATCAACCGTGCTAGCATCGAAAGAGGTGTCAACGTCAGGGTTGAAGCTGGAACTAGTGTTCACAAAACATGTCGGTTTTACCACGTAGACAAAAAACGCATTGCTAGTGCCTCTAACAAGGACGATTCTGCTCTGCCTGTAAAAAGAAGCGCTCGTGTTTCTCTGGGACCATATGACAGTAAAACGCATTGCTTTTTCTGTGCAACTGATGCTACGAAAATAGACCCGAAACGAAGCAGTGAAGATACCGTGTACCATGTAAGGACAGATGATTTTGTTCAAACGATATTGAATCAGTGTAAAATAAGGAAGGATGATTGGGCCATTGCTGTTCAAAGCCGCATCGAGTACTTTGGTGGCGATCTTCATGCAGCAGACTGTGTTTACCACCAGTCATGTAACGTCAATTTTCGCACAATGCGAGGCATTCCAAAACAGTTCACATCAGTTGACTCCGCCAAACGACGAAAATGTGGACGACCAAAGGACAGTGATCAGGATGAGGCATTTGAAACGGTTTGTGTATTCCTGGAGGAAAACGATGAAGAACAGCTAACGATATCGGACCTTGTCGCTAAAATGGGAGATTACTTGCGAGACAGTAAATCAACAGCGTATGGAAATCAGTACCTCAAGGAAAAACTGATAAGACGATATGGAAACTCTATATTCGTGACCGAGGGTCGTAGTGGTGTCAAAAATATTGTGACCTTCAGGGAAAAAACCTGTAACATTCTTCGTGATTACTACAATTTACCTCGGGAAGACGACGAGGAAGCACAGAAACGAGCGATCCTCCAAACTGCAGCAAAACTCATCAAAAGCGACATCAAGACAACCGTTGAACCAATGGGAGATACATATCCAACTCTGGCTGAACTGAAACTTACGGCAGCATTGGCTTTTATCCCTGCAAGTTTGCAATTCTTGCTGCAGCATCTGTTTGTTGGGAAGGATACGTCCACACAGGTTGCTGGTATCGGACAAGCTGTTGTTCAAGCAGTGCGTCCAAAAGCTGTAATTGCGCCTTTACAACTTGGTCTCGCTGTCCAACTGCATCACTTGTATAGGTCACGTTTCTTGATCGATAGTCTGTCAACCATGGGGTTTGCTTCAACTTACTCCGAGGTTCAAAGGTTTGAAGTGAACGCGGCATGTTCACTTGCTCCGGATGTGTTGGGTAGTGACATGGACGTTCTTGATCACTGCCTGTTATTTGCCGGAGACAACGTGGATCATAACATTATTACGTTGGACGGAAAGGGTACCTTTCACGGGATGGGTATGATAGCCGCTATCACACCAGGGAAGCAAGCTACACACGGCATTCCTAGACAGAAAATGGCTGACTTGAAACTTGTCGAAATGACAAATATTGATATCATAGATTACCGCTTCGCAAAGCATGTCAACCGTAACATTGAATTTCAGTCTCTCCCAAACACCACATCTCATGATGTCTTTGATCGCAAAGTGGACATTTGCTGGGAAATGTCGTTTCGTTTCCACCAGAGCACTCCAAGCTGGCAAGGCATGATGCATCTACTGCACAAGGAGTGTGAGTATCCAGGAAAGTCCTCGGTACAGTTTCTCCCAATGATCGACATGAACCCAGGAGACAAAACCTGTATCTTGTCTACCCTAGATTACCTATGCAATCTTTCGTCAAAACACAACATGCCGACTGTCATTACCTTCGATCAACCACTATTCTGGAAGGCGTCTGAAATAGCGAATGCAGTTGCAGATGATAGTCCAATCAGGAAGGTGGTGCTATTACTTGGCAGCTTCCATACCTTCATGAACGTGCTGGGTGCCATTGGTACTTTGATGGATGGTAGTGGACTCAAGGAGATCATGGAGACAGTGTATGGTGAAAATGCCGTCTTACACATGATGAGTGGAAAGGCAGTGCAACGAGCGTTCCGTGGCCACCTACTGGTGGATCAGTGTCTTACACGTCAGATTGTAGCTAAAATTGTGGAGGATGACCCTAGTTTTCAGGACCACGTGGATGAACTTGAGAGACTGTACACATTGTTGGAAACTGGCGAAAGTGACTTGGAGTCTGTGTTGGAATCAGATTGTGTTCACAGGATTCACGACGCTCTAACTCGGAAAAAGGACGAACTGGCAAGGACCTCCAAAACCAGCAAACTGTGGGTAAACTATCAGCACATGCTAGGTATTGCTAGGGCACTCGTTGCAGCTGATCGAATGGGGTCTTGGGAGATGCATATCAGTGCCATTTCAGCTTGCCTGCCAATATTCGCGGCCGCTGGCCATCCCAACTATCTGAAGTCCGCTCGTCTCTATCTCCAGAAGATGTATGCGTTGAAGGATGACAACCCTGAAGTACATCAGAAGTTCCAGTCTGGGTTTCACGTAATCCGACGCAGCAGCCAATACTGGGCTGGCCTTGGCTCTGATCTAGTGATCGAACAAACTCTAATGCGCTCACTAAAAAGCCAAGGGGGGCTAACGCGAGGAAGCGGGATGTCAGAGCACCAAAGGACAGTTTGGGCTATGTCCTCAACTGTGTCATCTGCCTACAACCTGGCTATGCAAGAACTCACCGCAAGTTGTTACACCACCAGTGAACAGCATAAGGAGTTGTCTGCCTCTAGGGTGAACAGAGATGAGGCAGACATGGGTAAAGTTGCAGAAAAACTAGACAGCTTTACACCGTTTTCAGCTGATGAGTCATTACGGTGTGTTATCACAGGGATCATAGCAAATGGAGACGTCAATGTGCAGGATCTTTTCGATATCGGAAAAGACATTGTAAAAGCGATGGACGGACAATCAGTTTTTACCTACTCCCACAAAAGGAGTTTAAAGGTGAAGACTCTAGCATCCAGCAAGAAAGTGAAAGTTTCTGAGGATCGTACTATTGACCCAGCGCTCTTGTTCCAGAGGTTTCTAGTAGTCTCGCAGACGGGCGAACTTCGGCTAGATGACGTCATGTCCTATGAACTCTGTCCTTACCCGATGTCTTTGTTCGAAGCAAAGGACATATTGCGTCCTCCAGACAAACCGCAGCTGGCAGAAGCTATCAGAAACTATGTTAAGACCAAATCAGACAATGCTGTGACACAAACTGTCCCAGTCACAGATCACTATGTACTAGATGGAGGATCTCTTCTTCACCGCTTGAAATGGACGGAGGGGAGCACCTACAGTTCGATTGCAGACGATTACGCCTCATTCACTGTCAAACACTATGGGAAAGCGACTGTCGTGTTTGATGGTTATGAGGTTGGGCCTAGTATAAAGGATGGTACTCATCAGCGTCGAACTCGAAAGCTGAATGCAAACAAGGTGAACATTACAGAAGTGACAAAATTTGTTGGGAAAAAGGAGGACTTCTTGTCCAATGAGACAAACAAGCAGACACTTATCCATATGATCATGGAGCGAATGCGGCAGAGAGACTGTGACGTGCTTCAAGCAGAAGGAGATGCGGACGTTGAGATTGCAAAGGCAGCCATCAACATGTCTGCTTTCAGAACGACCACGCTTATTGGAGAAGACACAGATCTTCTTGTTCTCTTGCTCCACCATGTAGTCGTGTCCAAATGTTCTGGTCTATATTTCCGCTCAGACAAGGCGAAGTTAAATGTCTACAATATCAAGGTACTCAAGCAGGTGCTTGGAGGAGCAGTTTGCAATGACTTGTTGTTTGTGCATGCCTTCACTGGATGTGACTCGGTCTCCAGGATATTCGGCATTGGAAAGAAGTCGGTGTTTCAACGGATCATCAACACGTCCAAGAAAGAAAAAGTCATCAACGACTGTTCAAAAGCTTTCTCTCTTCCAAAGCAAAGTCCGGATGTTGTGGAAGCCAACGGTTGTAGGGCAATGGTGGCACTGTTCAATGCAGATCAGAAAGACTCCCTGGCATCTATCAGGTACAATATGCTCTGCAAGAAAGTTGCAAGAGCTAAGACTTTCGTCACACCTGAACGACTCCCACCAACCACCTCGGCTTGTAAATTTCATTCCTTGCGGACCTACTACCAGGTTATGGAGTGGATGGGCTGTAGTGAGGAAATGGATCCATCTGAGTGGGGATGGAGGGTAGAAGGGGACAAACTTGTTCCAGTGATGACAGACAAAAGCCCTGCTCCAGATGTACTTATTCAGATGATTCACTGCAACTGCTCGGGACGATGCAATGTCCTTAGGTGTACCTGCAGAAAGCATGGACTAGAGTGCACCAGTGCATGCGGACATTGCCAAGATGGCAACTGTGACAATATGACAAATGATCCAGTGATAGAAGACGATGATGTGTAAAGTTGTGCGAACATGCTGGTTAAAATGATGTGAAATTAGAAGACTGCTCGTTTATCGATTAGGACGGCGTTATAATAAGAGATATGGGGTAGGGGTACCCCTAGATATGGTATAAGGGGTTAATCAACATCACTGAGAACCCTTTTATATGAAAGATTGACCCTGAAAACCTAGGTAAAGATGCAAGTTTCATTGATCTATCATGAAAATTGACTGAGTTATGGCTTTCTGAAGTTTTCACATTTTAATGGAAAATGACTTAAAATCGATAAAAGTAATCTTCAAAATTGGTGACGTTCCCATGCTCGAATTTTGGAGAACTTTTAGTATGTTGTAGACTAGACCCATATTAACATAAAACAACCATAAAACAAACTTTTGCAATTTTTTTGGGGTAAATTATATATTGACCCGTCTAATAGATTGCCCTGCAATTCTTGATGCTCTTGTTTTACATTGATTGTAACGAAAGCGCTCTGAACTTATTTTAATCACTCTCGATGTTTTCCTGGGAAGAACCACTACTAAACAAATGCAGATAAAGTGTCTTGCTCAGGGACACAACACATATAGTTTAGCGGGGATCGAACCCACGACTTTTGGATCATGGGTCCAAGACTCTACCACTAGACCACAGTCTAGTCCCTGTCATTGTTGCAATGTAATCAATAATTAGTATTAGTGTAAAAGCAATTTCCTTTGACCTATTCAAAGAAGTATTAGCAGTGACGCAGATTAATTGGAAAACAAACGCTGTTATCTGGAATGAACCTATACAGAGAATAAACATGATATCATATTTTTCCTTCTTTCAGAACGTGTACAGAGAAAGAAAACCAGGTTGCAGTTCTTCTTTGTTGGAGATACATGTGTAAGTTATTCATAAATTTTTGTTGTCCGTCCGTTTTTTGTAGCGACTACTCTGAAACTACTGGATGGATTTTCAGGAAATTTTGCGTTTAGGTCACTTTTTCATAAACTGTCTGCACTAGACCTTTAAAACTTTGCTTATAGTTGTACATTGAGTGGTACATCGCAATGTGACAAAGCAAATGTGGAAGTGACCTTGACCTCCAAGCAAGGGCAGATAACCTTATAATTTTTACCTTCAACTTTGGCGTTTAGGTCACTTTTTCACAAACTGTATGCACTAGACCTTTAAAACTTTGCTTATAGCTGTATCTTGAGTGGTACAAAGCAATGTGACAAGGCAAATGTGGAAGTGACCTTGACCCTCCAAGCAAAGGACAGAAAACCTTATAATTTTTACCTTCAAATTTGGCGTTTATGTCACTTTTTCACAAACTGTATGCACTAAGACCTTTCAAACTTTGCTTATATTTGTATCTTGAGTGGTACATTGCAACGTCACAAAGAAAATGTGGATGTGACCTTCACCATCCAAGCAAAGGGCAGATAACTTAAATTGTTATAGTTACATCACTTTCTCATGAACTATAATTCATAATAATGCACTAGATGTTTTAAACCTACCTTATAGCTTAATCTTCGGAAGAAAACATATTCTATTTTGACATAGTTGTGTCTTGGGTAGTGCATCTTTTTGGATGCATGGATTTCATCTATGACCTTGACCTACTTTTTGGAGCTGATGATTTTTAGCTCTACTGTCCAAGGGCCTCATTTTTCATCCGATCTTTACCAAACTTTAACAGATTGTTAATACCAATGAAAGCTCGGACAAGTTCGAAACCAGTCAGACCAGTAACAGCGGAGTTATGGCCCTTGATTTAGTTAAAAATGCTATATTTTGTCTCGTTAAAAGATATAGGGCTATCATTTTTCATCTGATCTTTACCAAACTTTACCAAACTTTACCAGATGGTTTGCCTTTTTTCTTATTATTATTAGTGTATATTTTTGTTTATTTTTTTTAATATATATATATATTTTTTTTTCTTATTTTTTTTTCTTCTTATTATTATTAAATTAATTTTTTTTCTTATTTTTTTAAATGTTTTTCTTTATTTGATTGATTGATATTTTTTTTGTTGATTTTTTGATTTCATTATTTTTGGTGTTAACGCCATGTTAGCAGGAAGCATTGCTATGATTTCTAGTTGTGCCTATTGTTTTTTTTTCCGATTCGTTGATTTTTGATGAAGTTACGGCCCCTTGACATTTTTACTTTTAAAATTCTTGTCGGCGCTACACCTCCTAAACGCCTTGTTGGATTTCAACGAAACTTGACAGGAAGCATCGGTTAGATGTCTAGTTGTGCATATTGCACTTTTGTTCCAGTTCGCTGAGTTATGGCACTTTGACATTTTTACTTTAAATTACTTTGTCGGCGCTACTCCTCCTAAACGGCTTGTTGGATTTCTACAAAATTTGGCAGGAAGCCTTAGTATGATGTCTAGTTGTGCAAATGTGGAATATCAATAAAATCTTGGACAATTTCGAAAACCAGCTAGATATTGTTAGTAACGACAGATTATGGCCCTTGATTTGTTGAAAAATGCTATATTATAATTTTCCTTTGTTAAATCTGTAGTTACTTCATGTTTTATCTGATCTTTACCATATTTGTTTAGAAAGTTAATATAACCCCCCCACCCATTTTTATGAAATTTCATTCATAGAAGAAGTGGGACAAATTAAAAAATACCCATGCCAGACTAGACACAGCAGACTTAATGCCCATGATCTAAGGCCATCCTATCCCAGTTGTTTTTGCAATGTTTTAAAAACATAATGATGGGAATTTTATGTCGACAGCCCTTGATATAAGAGTCGTTTTAGCCAGTAGAGCATCCACAGGCCCTCTTGGGCCTCTTGTTTTTAATAGAATGGCAATTTGTTTTTAATAGAATGGCATTTTGTTTTTAAACAAATGCACTTAGATGTCATCTCAGCAAAAGCAAACGGCAATCACCGTTGAGAGTTTTTGCTCTACATGGGAACAACTAGGGGAACTTGCAGTCAGTAATTTATTTGACTCGACTGCCAGTTTGCTCAGGGTTTTGTCATGTTTGCCACAATTTACACCCCATCCCCAAACACAGACTCCATATAGCCAGTAGAGCGATAATGGCCCTTGGGCCTCTTGTTGTTAAATGATTTTTGATACAGTGCCACCTATAAACAAAGTTTGTCATTTTAACAGTTTAAAAATCAGTCACCATAAAAAAATAAGTTTTTTTTTATGTATTAGTCTACTGTCTCTAATTATTTCACCAATGTAAATTTTTTAATTTATTCCAGATTGTATATATCCAAGCTCGAAAACAAGCCAGATAGATCAGTAACACCAGACTTAGGCACCTCAAGCTTTATTTAGCCTATTCTTCATCAAGATGTCAGCCAACATTCTGTTTTATTTCATCGTGAACCTTTATTGTTCATATAGTATTTAAAATACTTCCATTGTTATTGTACATGTGTTTCTTTAAAATGTGCTTCTTTGATTGATAAGGAACTACATGTATATGATACTGTAAACAAAATACAACCTACTCTGCTATCGATATTATCCGAACATCATAATGTCTGATATTGCTTTAAAATTAAAGTCTGCTTTTCAAGCTGGTGATATGTGTGATGTAACTTTAGAATTGGAATCTAAAAATTGTATTAAATGCCACTCTATTATATTGTGTTTAAACGCATAATTTTTTCGGAGGAGGCTGGATGAATTATGGCAAAAGGCTGACTCACCTCAATTAATTGATTGTAGCATGTTTCCTGATGAAACTGTTGCATCAATGATTCACTTCATGTATGGAAGTGATTTTCCTGTTAATATTAATAATGTTGAGAAGACACTTCAGTG
Organism: Cyrtodaria siliqua; assembly: GCA_037043455.1. NCBI lineage: Eukaryota > Metazoa > Mollusca > Bivalvia > Adapedonta > Hiatellidae > Cyrtodaria > Cyrtodaria siliqua. The sequence goes on along the minus strand of JAWPHD010005520.1, from coordinate 135,863 downwards.
CTGTGATTATTTTTTGTTTGACGAATTGAAAAATGTGTGTGTTGCATTTTTGATTGAAAGTATATGTAGTAAAACAATCTTTTTTATACTGCAGACTGCCTTTACTTATTTACTTGGTGCTGTCAGTGATCACTGTTTACTGTTTATTGACAGCAACATAGATGTTATTTTGTGTGACCATGAACATTTTTACTCTCTTCCGATGAATTTAGTCATTGAAATTATTTCACGTGACACTTTGTCTGTTCAAGAGGAATTTCTCTTTGATCATCTACTGGACTGGGTTGATGCCCAAGATTCAGACCCAGCAGTTTTATGGGAGAAATTGTATCCCCATATCTGTTTTTTAAACATGAGTGTTGAATACTTTGTAAGTAAATGTATTCCCCAGGACTTTGTTCCGAGTGATTTATGCAATAAGATTTTACTGTATCTGTCTTGCGAAGATAATGTAGAATTTCCAGATATACCATTTAAACGTGACAGATCTGTAGCTGGTATTAATGGAATTGTACAGGTTAGACGTTTCTATAAAATATCGAGTGAGCCATCTTGGCAGAATGATGCAATGAATGGCGACCGGATTATTATGTCTTCTTCTGATGATATAAAATTAAAAGCAGTGTCTTTATTTGGTAAATCTGGAAGTTCTTTTATTTTTAGCCTATCTTTACATCAGACAGCTGATGGCAGTTTGCTTCAAAGGTGTAAGACTAGGCTTGATTTTACAGCTGATGTCGGTACCTTAGCCTTTAAAGAAGCAGTCACTTTAAAAGCGGGAATTAAATACACATTAGTTTGTATGAAGGGGGACGGGTTTACATTTTTTGGGGTGAATGGCTTGTCATCAAACGTCATTAGGAAACGTCATACTTGTGTTACAATAACTTATGAAAATCCTATCATAGGTAAAACAACAGTGTCTGAAGGACAATTTGAGGGATTTTTCTTTCTGTAATTTTCTACATGAAGCAAACTACCATCAGCTGTCAAAATGTTATTCAGTTGATATTAAATTTACATAATTAAATCAGAATGATCGTTAGTCAATGGTGTAACTTGGTTATGTATTTTTAGGTTAATAAAGTTTTTTTGTATTAGTTTTTTCAACAATAACTCAGAAGTTATTTTCAGATATATCTATGCATTAATTGCCATCTATTTTTAGCTCGACTATTTGAAAAATAAGAGAGCTTATGTAATAATGTCGGCGTCCCACATAAAGGATTACGTGTAAGCTGTGTTTACAAGTCTACGTCTCTTAAATTTCTTATCCTAGCACAACCAAATTTGGCCATGGGCTTCCTTATAGCATTATCTTAAGGGCCGTTTAAATAATATATATTCATATTCCATATATGGTAATTTGGAACTATGACGTCATAGTTTTCAAAATGGCGGCTCCCATATCTTTTTTAGAACAACCTTCAAATGATTATGGTCATATCTTTTTTGTTTGTCATCCGATTTTGATAATTCTTTCACGCTTTTCCCAGTTTTTCAGAGGTCCATACAAGAGATTGTTTGGCTTATTTGCCATTAGTACACAAGCTCTTAAAAATGGTACATATTACATAACAAAATGGAAATTAATTCACTTTAAGGAAAGGTATTTATGGAGCAAGACTTATTCCATTAGCTGGTCATCTTTTCTGTTGAAAGGATTTCTTGCCGGGGTTTAATTGCTAAGCAACTCACTGCTTCTAATTATGAAGAAATCCTCTTTTAAGAAATGAACCACAACAAGAGTAATGAACTCTTACTGTAGTTATTTTAAAAATAATGAGTATCAAGTTACTGATCTTGGGGTCTTGTTCATTGCTCATTGAAACTAAAATTGAAACACAGTGAGATTGTTTGGACGGGTGCGTCTTTTAGATCACCTTTAGTTTATATAAAAGTTGTACTTGACCTTAACGAATCAATATATACTACTCGGTTTTATTGTGTCGCCAACGTAGCATGGCAGACACTTAGGGATCACTTTGTCCATTGGCGTTCCTCACACTTTAACCTGTAACCTAAACTTGTACATAACATAAAAATTATTTGACCTTTGTTCATGAAACTTCACACATTTTTATCTTAACCGAAGTAATTTTGTTGCACATGTCCAATTAGTTAACTTTCATTTCGGCCGAGTTATGCCACATTTCATAAAACTTTAACCTACAACCTAACCAAGCTCATAACTGGACATAACTTGAAAAGTATGTGACCTATGTTCATTTCGTCATTTTTTTATCATGCTCATTCAAGGTCTTCATGAGGAAATGAGGAAACGTGGCTCCATCATAAATTGAGTGTCTACAACAGAATTTGTTGCAGTTCTGCAGGTTAGAAGGTTCGAGGCCCATTCTCCATATTTATCTAGATGTAAATGGAGGATGAGTCTGGCATGTTCATCTCTGTTTGGCGTCATATAACCTTTCATGTGTTGGCCCTAAAACCCCTATTGCCCTGACTCATTTTGGCAGAGTAAGGCCCCTTTTTTATAAAACTTTAACCTGCAATCTGATATTGCTCATAACTTGGCAAAATATGTTTTGACATGTTCATGAAACTTTATACTATATATCCCTATCAATTATCCAATGCAGATTTATGCCCGTCTTCAAACTTTATAGTGAGATTGTACTTGCTGAAATAATAACACACAAGTGTTCTGTGGAACCACTTTCTAGTAATAGCTGTACTGGCCGAGAATGTTCACAACAGGATATGCTGCAACTGCAGTTCTGCATGTAGGAATGTTCTAGGCCCATACTGCAGATTTTTTATCTAGATTTAAATGGATGAGTGATCCTTGAATGTTCATTCCTGTTGTATAACCTTTGGTGGCTGTAAAACACCATTTCAGCTGAAATAGCCGAGTTTTCTGACATTAATTGGCAAACATGCTTGATTTTGCCTTGTGGATACTGTAGCCCCTCAATTCTGTATTTGCTCATCACAAAATGTACACAGTAGTTATACATCAATAAGTTTTCAGATGGGTTATTGAACCAGGCATATTAGACTGCTATTGTGTTATCTGCCCTTAAGTAACCAATGTTCCAAATTTTTCATTGTTGCTAATGTTATGTAGTAGTTACATGTATATATCGTTTAGATCTCGAATGAGTTCTTGAACCAGCATACTTGATTAGAAATAACTGAAAATTACTAATTTTGCTTTGTGGCCACTCTAGTACATTTGAAACTAATACAAAGTAATTATGTATTGAAAGGATCGTGGACAGTTATTGAACCAGATCTTCTAGATCACTAGTGAATTACAGATGCAAATGAGGACTGAATCACTGTGTGTGTGTACAATAGAACATTTAGTCCCAATTGTTTGCACGGTATATCGTACAATATGTTCAGACACCTTAAATATTTATCTATTATTTGAAATGGTACTTTATAAAATGCATGTTAGAAACGTTACATTTGTTTGGAAAGCCGCAGGGGACCCTGCAATTCTAATTATTTTTGACTCTATGTTTAACTGAATTATTATAATCAACACTTCTACGATTTCGGAAGGTTATAATTATATAATTGACAACATTGAAGTGAAACTATTATGTCGTAGGTGTGTTACGTGATAAATAGAACCTTACATTCGTGACTGTGTATAACTGACTTTAACTCATTGGATAAAAAGATAGGATAGACGACAGAGCCTCGTATCCTATAATGTTATCCAACTTGTGTCTCAAAATCAGTAATACACTGTCACGAATGTAAGATCCGTTTTATTTTAATGATTTTGTAATACATTTCAAGGCTTGTAAAGGTGTTAGTTGTAATAACGATACTGTATGTAGTATGTTTGCAGGCAGCATTGTTTTGTTAGCTGAATGGAACAAGATTTATACATTTTGTTAGATGCTCTTAATGAATCAGTGACTTGTGCTTTAGAAATGACATGGTTGCAAACAAAGATAAAGTAATGTTATTCATTTTCGTAAACCATATTTAAATACAAGTTTATATTTTATGGTTGGGATAGTAGATAGGAATACTTATCTATAATTACTTTTATCAGAATGTTCAGTTGATATTACATGTACAGCCAAATTTGTGGCGCAAAGTGCTAGTTCAGATCTTGGTCTATTAAAGGCGCTGGTGGTCTCCTGTTTGATGTATAGTATACAACTATCTACTTCTGTTGAGGTTAATGGTTAAAACTATTCATCCATGGGAGTGACTATTGACCCGAACTATTGACCCGAAGCAGTAAACTTATGACCGAGACAAACTGCTGAGAGTTAATGGTCATTCCCGAGATGAATAGTTTTTAACTATTTACTGAAACAGAAGTAGATAGTTGTTTTATTATATTGAATCGTATAAATTCCATTTCTTTGGTTACTTTTTCCTTACTTGTTTACATGCATGACGTCACGTCATGGGAAAGCGTAACATCATTCTCAGACTATTGACCTGCAAAAAAAGACTATTGACTGCAAAATCAGATTGAACCGAATAGGAAACATTCTAAAGGCAATAGTTCATACTAATGACTTTCACGTGACTGCCTTTTAGCCAACTGCTGCATTGCCGGGGGAAAATGGGTTGGGAACCATACTTTGACAGGCAATGGTATTGGATCTGCAGGAACTTTGTAACAATATCTTGCAAAAATGCATTACGACTAGGGCGCATTGCAATATGGAGGACCGACTGCATCTAAAGCTTGATAAAGTTGTAGAAACTGGTTTTATGATGTAACACAACACATTAATACAGATTTACATACATAGCATTAGACTTTCAGTAATAATAATAATTCTTTACTTTTAGTCTGTTTTGTGTAAAAATATTTAGGCGTTATGTTAGGTGTAAAAATATAAGAGGTATTTTTTCAGTTATCCTACTTTTAACTTCCATTTTTGAGAGAACATTCACGTTGATTTTACTTTCTTTTTTTTTTCAATGAGCTCTTATCTCAGAAACTGATTGACAGAAACTTTACACATGTATTCTCTATTATAAGAGGAACCCGTACAAACAAGTACCATAACTTGGTTGCAAATTTTACAGAATTATGCTCCGTTTTCAACTTTGTTGCTCAATAAATAGACGAGGTCTAAAAAAAACAACTAGCGTACTGCCATCCGACAGCTTTTGTTTATTATTTTTTATAATATGCTGTAATATTCAATTCAATACCCATTTTATTCTTTAAGTCCTATAAAAATGATAATTCAGTATGCTATTGTAAAAGGTTTCGATTTTGTTATATTGTAATGTCTCGTATTGATAGGTTATTAGAATTGTATTGGGACATCTGAACGAGTGCATATATCCAATACAAATCTAATACTAGTAACCTTTTTATTGCATACACATTTTTTATGTTAAATGGAATAATTAGAACAAAACAGTTGGTTTAATTCAACATTTAATTTTCATCACACATTTATTTAAAACAAATATACCATAGTAACATCGTGGGAAGTTTTCACAATGAAACGGATACTATAATGTTTACATCACATGACAAACTGCCTATGACATGAACTGCTAATTGCAGCAATCCTTAAAGAGGATGCAACATATTAGTTCCAGTATAATGATTTTAGAACACATCAATAAGAATAGTCACTACAGGCGATTATTGACGTTTCCTGTTAATTCCTATTACATTGAAAGTAAAGGGAGCTTGTATCTAAATAAATGTAAATATTGAGTGGCAGATATACTTTTAGATGCAATTTTGTTATATACAGATATATATATTATGTGTGTGTGTGTGTTGAACGTTGATACGATGAAGATAAAGATTAGAACTCTAAATAGATTATATTATTTTATAATTGTATGAAGATTGCATTGCCCGATTGTAAAATATAGCTTTGATAAACATTCAGATATTACATACCTAAGCAGTATCACAGAAATAAAAGAAAAAACACAATATGTGGTTGTTGCATGTTGTCCATTCCATATTTTATCAAAATTATTTCAACTCGAGTTCTATCAAATCGAGGTCTTGCAAGACCAGCTGCATCTGGAGTACAATACTTTATTGATGTCGTGCTTTATAATACAATAGTATTTGGCAAAAATTATATGATGTCCTGTACTATTCTATAATTCAGTATATCAGTCTATGCAGAGGCACCATTGGCACATTTACAAGTACCATTAAACTATATATATATATATATCTTTATAAAGGAAAACATGTCTGTTCTTTCCATCAGATCTTCTTGAATTAAACTTGTCCGTACAATACCATTTTGGTTGGATCTTCATTAAACTTAACAACATTTATGGTGCTGTCTATATTGGTTTGAAGATATCAAAATATTACGAAAATTATTCAAATGCAGGAAACCCACCCTCATGAAAAGTGCTTCAGTGGCTTGGATGGTCATGATGCTGCATTTGAAACCTCGACTCACCGCTATAGGTTCGATTTTCACCGTGACCTCGACTTTGTCAAGTTGGACAGTGTCTAATCTTACGGAAGGTATACAGTACTGGTTCTATCGCCATAAAATGGGAGGTCTGCTTCCATTACAAAAATATCAACAGTCATAATTATAGCCTAAAATGTGCTGAAAATGACATAATACCACATTCAACAAACCATCATCAAACGTCAGTGGTACATTGCCCTTGGTGAGAGAAGGAACCCTATTGCTGTGTCGCCTGCCTAACATGGCTGACACTTAGAGATCATTTTTTCCGTTGTCATCTCTATCCATCCCTTTAACCTGCATCCTGACTAAAGGCACACACGGCAATCTTGATTTTTTAAACACTCGTGGCGTCCCATTAATTTTTCTACATTAATTGCATTTGTTCAGTCATTAATATTAATTATAAGAATAGTATAAACTTAATTGTTTTTGCATATTACTAACTGTTGATTACATTTCACCAATAATATATTCAAATCTATGATAGAATAACGAAAAAACTTAAAAACTTAAATGGTATTTAAATATATGCAAGCAGGTTTAAAGTCAAAACTGATACCGGAACTGGATAAATGAATCAAGAGGCTAATTGGAAAGACTTCAAGATTGCCATGTGTCCCTTTCAAAGTATTTGACCTTGTAGGTTGCCATGACTTCCTGGAAATATGCATTCTGTGTGATAACTTTAAAAGCATAAAACGCACTGTCCTGAAATGTTATAGGCACTTTGCCCTTGGTCAGAGGAACCATATTGTTTTTGGGATCAGTAGGTCAAAGGTTAAGGTCACCATTACCTCATGGAAATTGTAACTTCAAAAGCATAACACCCACCTCAAAGTCATAAAAACATGCATTATGTATTGTCATCAGGCCACATTGACCTGACAAGGAACCAACACTTTAAGTATTGTAATTTGTAACTAGTGCACCTACAATCCTTAACGTTACAGAAATGGTTTTGGGGTTTAAATTAAAAAGAAAAAGACCACAGTAGTCTGTAGTCCAATATGACCCGCATGGACGTCCTTTTAATATATATTTGTTTATTAAATAATTCCAGCAAGCAAAATAAACTAATGCATGTATGGTGCAAATCTTGTAGAAACTGGATTGTTTGAAGACCAAATGTGAATGTGTCTGCTAACATTCAGATTATTTGATCCTTAAGCTGTTTGGTTCATCTCTTCTGTGCTGCTAGGTGAAAATGATACTGCAGGGTAACAATGACTACTTCCTCCAATGATGCCGCAGTGGTTTCAGATTGGTTTTGGAGTTTTCATGGCTGGAAATAAATTTATAGATGTGCAGAAGTTTTAATAAAACTCATATCACAGTATTTAAAGATAAGGTGATGAAGAATTGCAATAGCACATAATGAAGGCTAATATCAAGTGAGCAATCTTGGGTTACAGACCTGTAATGGTTCTCTTTCAACACAATTTTTGCTATGTATTACATTTGATAAGCATTTCTCAGTGAAAGAAAATGCATAACCATTGATATTATTTACTACCGGTATTGCAAATTCTATTGTAAACACTTTTTCCTATGGAGCACAGATCATTCTTTTCTGCCACCACTCAAGCAGCACCTAAGTGAGAGTACCTGGTTGCCCGGTTAGCTTAGTTGGTAGAGTAACTGCCCTGTAAGCGAGGGGTCTCGGGTTCGAATCCCGTACGGCCTCACTTTTTCCACTTGGTTTATTTCATAGACAACAAGGATGGGATTGTGATATTGGGTACCAGGTAGTCCGGTCAGCCGTATAACACTCGACCTGTAACCGAGAGGTTCCCCCCTTGGTTTACTTCAAAACTATACAGAGATGATGATGCAGGCCTTGAAAGATTATGTCCCCTTTGGTGTAATCCCATTGCGATTGCATTTGAAAAATATAAAAAATTAGAACTCAAATAACGTTGAATAGTTTTACATGAAACTTTCAATTTAGTATGTTTACACATTTATCTAGGCAGTGCTACCCCTGAATTATAAATAAATACTTGATAAATATGTGAATTAGTCGATACATACATGACCTCGAGTATGACATAAGCTGATCAATATGGATCAATAAACACTTTTATCAAGTTTGTATTCATTATTCAAGTATAGCACCGTCTAGATAAAAGTGTAAACATATTAAACTGCAAGTTACAGGTAAAATATATTTAGGATTATTTGAGTTCTAATTTGTTTCTTTTGTTAATTCACTCAATGGGATTCCACAAAAGGGGACATAATCCTTAATGAACATTATAAAACATGACAATTAATGTGCATTTGTGGGAGATTTAATTAACCCCTCTGTCTGGATTATAGAAAATCAGTGGCCCTATTCTTATACGGGAACCACAAGGAAACCATTTCATGTATAAGTAAAATAGAACAGTTATCACAATTTCACATGTCTCCGGTCCCAAAACCAACACTGGAATTGGAAACAAGGTTGCTTTCCAGTCTCGAGTGGGGGTTGGGGTGGGTGTTGGTGGAGGGGGTTGGGGTGGGTGGAGGGGTTGGGGTGGGTGGAGGGGTTGGGGTGGGTGGAGGGGGTTGGAGAGGCAACATAGGTCCTTTGGGATCATTAAGCCCATTCTGTGACGGGAACCACAAGGAAACCATTTCATGTATAAGTAAAATAGAACAGTTATCACAGTTTCACATGTCTCCGGTCCCAAAACCAACACTGGAATTGGAAACAAGGTTGCTTTCCAGTCTCGAGTGGGGGTTGGGGTGGGTGTTGGTGGAGGGGGTTGGGGTGGGTGGAGGGGGTTGGAGCGGCAACATAGGTCCTTTGGGATCATTAAGCCCATTCTGTGTTGCTTTAAAGTAGAATATCGATATAGTCGGTGCTAGAATACTCAAAAGCGGGTGTACACACAGGAACTGGTCACTTTTTTTTTTTGCCTTCTATTATTATAATTGTCTATTGTAATAATAGAAGGCAAAAAATAAAAGTGACCAGTTCCTGTGGGTGTACAGACACAGACATTGTGAAATAAAGATAATATAAGTTTTAATTGCATTAATCAAGTTGCTCTTCAAACTATTGGCAAATTTAAAACCAGTTGTTCTTACCTTGCATTGTAATTAATGATTTTTTGACACCCTGACCCTGCCAGTGTCACCAGACTGCTTGGGAGATCGTCTTTGTGACCCGCTGACAGCTATTCGTTGTCATCTGAGACGCTTAACAGTTGCAGTTCACGCGTCCGGTAAATTCAGATTGAAAATAATAATAACCTCATCGACGCAGTTAAAAATGTACACATTTTCAGAATGTATACATATTCAGAGCACAACATTTTGCCAAGTCTCCCGGACATAAATTGTCGCTCGGGATTTAGAATTATAACACACACAGCTAAACATGTATCGATTTTCAGAATGTTAACATTTTCAGAATGTATACATTTTCAGAGAGCTAAGGGAGGTAATCGTACGGATGTTGTTATAATTATAATGCACACAATGTCATGTGCGGGTTATAATAAAAATGTTAACATATTCAGAATGTATACATTTTTTCAGAGAGCTAAAAATGTATGTATTTTGATAATAATGATAACACGTACAAAATCGTAGAAATGTGGTGATTATAATAAAAATGTTAACATTTTCAGAATGTATACATTTTTTCAGAGAGCTAAAAATGTATGGATTTTGATAATAATGATAACACGTACAAAATCGTAGCAATGTGGTGATTATAATAAAAATGTTAACATTTTCAGAATGTATACATTTTTTCAGAGAGCTAAAAATGTATGGATTTTGATAATAATGATAACACGTACAAAATCGTAGAAATGTGGTGATTATAATAATTCAGTTAAACATATAGTAAAAAATAATTATAATCACAGGGTCACCTACGGCTTTCCATAGATATATATGGAAAGCCGCAGGTGACCCTGTGATTATAATTATTTTTTACTATATGTTTAACTGAATTATTATAATCACCACATTTCTACCATTTTGTACGTGTTATCATTATTATCAAAATCCATACATTTTTAGCTCTCTGGAAAAATGTATACATTCTGAAAATGTTAACATTTTTATTATAATCACCACATTTCTACGATTTTGTACGTGTTATCATTATTATCAAAATCCATACATTTTTAGCTCTCTGATATTTTTTTTATTATAACCACCACATTGCTACGATTTTGTACGTGTTATCATTATTATCAAAATCCATACATCTTTAGCTGTCTGAAAAAAATGTGTACATTCTGAAAATGTTAACATTTTTATTATAACCCGCACATGTCTGAAAATGTTAACATTTTTATTATAACCCGCACATGACATTGTATGCATTATAATTATAACAACATCCGTACGATTACCTCCCTTAGCTCTCTGAAAATGTATACATTCTCAAAATGTTAACATTCTGAAAATCGATACATGTGCGTCTTATAATCCTAAATCTCGCGAGACAATTTATGTTCGGGGGAATTGGCTTTTGGAAAATGTGTGCATTATAATTCTAAATCTCGCGAGACAATTTATGTCCGGGGGAATTGGCTTTTGGAAAATGTGTGCATTATAATTCTAAATCTCGCGAGACAATTCATGTCCGGGGGAATTGGCTTTTGGAAAATGTGTGCATTATAATTCTCCCGGGAATAAAGGAGTATGCCACGTTAGCTTCCTGCAACCTCGCCCCCGCCACCCCCCCCCCCTCCCCAACCCTCTCCTCCCCCACCACACACACACACACGCACATTTCTTCTCTTAAACGTCCTGCACACACGCATCCTTTAAGGTTCCTGCTTCACCATCCCACACATAGACAATGTTTTCTTAAACCTCCTGCCCAGCCGCATCACATAAGCTCCATGCTCCTCCCTTCCCACATACGCATTTCTTTTCTTAAACCTTAAGACACACCCGCATCCCTTAAGCTTCCTCACCCCCACCCCCACCACCTCCTCAAACACACACATTTCTTTTCTTAAACCTCCTGCCCACACGCATCCCTTAAGCTTCCTGCTTCCCACTCCCCCACCCCACACACATACATTTCTTCTCTTAAAACTCCTGTCAACCCGCATCCCCTAAGTTTCCTACTCCCCAATCCCCCACACACATTTCTTCTCCTGCCCACCCGCATCCCTTAATCTTCCTGCCCACACCACACACACACATTTCTTCTCTTAAACCCTCTTGCCCACCTGCATACCTTAAGCTTTCTGCTTCCATCACCCCAACACACCCTCACCCCAACCACACTCATTTCTTCTCTTAAACCCTCTTGCCCACCCGCATAACTTAAGCTTTCTGCTTCCACCCCCCCCCCCCCCAACACCCCCTCACCCCAACCATACTCATTTCTTATCTTAAACGTCCTGCCCATTCACATCCATCAATCCTGCTGCCCATCATCATCTCATCTTAATCCTCTTGCCAATCCTCCTGTTCAACCCGCTCCCTTAAACCGCCTGCCCACCCATTCCCCTAAACACCCCTCCCCCACCCCTCACACACACTAGCACATACATGCTTAATACACACATTTTCCAAAAGCCAATTCCCCCGGACATAAATTGTCTCGCGAGATTTAGAATTATAATGCACACATTTTCCAAAAGCCAATTCCCCCGGACATAAATTGTCTCGCGAGATTTAGAATTATAATACACACATTTTCCAAAAGCCAATTCCCCCGAACATAAATTGTCTCGCGAGATTTAGGATTATAAGACGCATATGGAAAGCCGCAGGTGACCCTGTGATTATAATTATTTTTTACTATATGTTTAACTGAATTATTATAATCACCACATTTCTACGATTTTGTACGTGTTATCATTATTATCAAAATCCATACATTTTTAGCTCTCTGAAAAAAATGTATACATTCTGAAAATGTTAACATTTTTATTATAATCACCACATTTCTACCAGTTTGTACGTGTTATCATTATTATCAAAATCCATACATTTTTAGCAGTCTTAAAAAATGTATACATTCTGAAAATGTTAACATTTTTATTATAATCACCACATTTCTACGATTTTGTACGTGTTATCATTATTATTAAAATCCATACATTTTTAGCTCTCTGAAAATTTTTATACATTCTGAAAATGTTAACATTTTTATTATAATCACCACATTTCTACGATTTTGTACGTGTTATCATTATTATCAAAATCCATACATTTTTAGCTCTCTGAAAAAATGTATACATTCTGAAAATGTTAACATTCTGGAAATCGATACATGTTTAGCTGTGTGTGTTATAATTCTAAATCCCGCGCGACAATTTTTGTCAGGGAGACTTGGCAAAATGTTGTGCTCTGAAAATGTATACATTTTTAACTGCGCCCTCTTCGCTATTATTTTCAATCTGAATTTACCGGACGCGTGAACTGCAAAATGTCAAGCGCCTCAGATGATCAAGAAGAATAGTTACCATATATGGGCTCGGGCGTTTACATACGCGTACAATTTATTTATTTTGAACGGGTTTAATTAATTAAAAGCTGAAGGTATTAAAGAACAAATGGTTTTAAAATGAAATAATATTATATATTTATTATGCAAACAGTTAAAAAATTGGATCAAAGAACGATGTGTCATGTATTAAACCTTCGTTATTTACTTATTAGCACATGCTAGCAGCAGTGGCTGGGTGGGGTACTATTAGTAAATACTCTCGCTTCTTGTAATACTAAGGATTAGAGTAATTAAGTGAGTCAATCTGCTGTTCTTTGTCATACTAGAAAGGAGGCCTATGTATTGTATTTGTATATTGAGTTGTCAGTGGAATGGCCTACCTAACCCCAGCTAGATATCCCAGTCTTCCACGGGGCATTTAAGAGCATATTCCCCATATCCCTTAATTCTAAAATCTAATTCCCCCTACTCTTTAATTGACTTCATTCACTCCCTTGATCTTTCTGCCCTGTCCCTTAAAAACACCAGTAAACCTGAATAGTATACCTGTCTATAAATATACTAGCTATTGATAGCTATAAATATAGCTTTTGTTAGGCTACTCAGTATATTTCTAAAAAATCTTTTCATTTACACTTTAATATACTTCAAATTGCATTTAAAAAGACTTTGATCCCTAAACATATTGGTTACTCACAGGGTAACTCCCTCCCACACCCACCCTATGATAGTCAAATTTGATTTCCCCTATCCCTTACATTACTCCTGTGGAAGACCCCGTATCCCCACACAAACCAAAAAGGCATGTTTAACCCTGCTCTTAGTGGAGTAGAATGTGCCACAGAATAAGTTGACCCTTACCCATTTTTTTTTACTACTTTTTGTCATTACTTTTATTCTACTAAACTCATCTATTAGAAAAAATCCAAAGCTACGCTGCTATTAAACATCAGAATCCTTGTTCTTTAATTATCCGCATGACCCCGTACCAACCCCCATACGCTCTAGGTCAAATATTGAGGTCAAATATTATAATACACACATTTTCTAAAAGCCAATTCCCCGGACATAAATTGTCTCGCGAGATTTAGAATTATAATACACACATTTTCCAAAAGCCAATTCCCCCGGACATAAATTGTCTCGCGAGATTTAGAATTATAATACACACATTTTCCAAAAGCCAATTCCCCCGGACATAAATTGTCTCGCGAGATTTAGAATTATAAGACGCACATGTATCGATTTTCAGAATGTTAACATTTTGAGAATGTATACATTTTCAGAGAGCTAAGGGAGGTAATCGTACGGATGTTGTTATTATAATGCATACAATGTCATGTGCGGGTTATAATAAAAATGTTAACATTTTCAGAATGTATACATTTTTTCAGACAGCTGATGTATGTATTTTGATAATAATGATAACACGTACAAAATCGTAGCAATGTGGTGGTTATAATAAAAGAAAAAATCAGAGAGCTAAAAATGTATGGATTTTGATAATAATGATAACACGTACAAAATCGTAGAAATGTGGTGATTATAATAAAAATGTTAACATTTTCAGAATGTATACATATTTCCAGAGAGCTAAAAATGTATGGATTTTGATAATAATTATAATACGTACAAAATCGTAGAAATGTGGTGATGATAATAATTCAGTTAAACATATAGTAAAACATAATTATAATCACAGGGTCACCTGCGGCTTTCCATAGACGCACATGTATCGATTTTCAGAATGTTAACATTTTGAGAATGTATACATTTTCAGAGAGCTTAGGGAGGTAATCGTACGGATGTTGTTATAATTATAATGCATACAATGTCATGTGCGGGTTATAATAAAAATGTTAACATTTTCAGACATGTGCGGGTTATAATAAAAATGTTAACATTTTCAGAATGTACACATTTTTTCAGACAGCTAAAGATGTATGGATTTTGATAATAATGATAACACGTACAAAATCGTAGCAATGTGGTGGTTATAATAAAAAAAATATCATAGAGCTAAAAATGTATGGATTTTGATAATAATGATAACACGTACAAAATCGTAGAAATGTGGTGATTATAATAAAAATGTTAACATTTTCAGAATGTATACATTTTTCCAGAGAGCTAAAAATGTATGGATTTTGATAATAATGATAACACGTACAAATGGAGAAATGTGGTGATTATAATAATTCAGTTAAACATATAGTAAAAAACAATTATAATCACAGGGTCAACTGCGGCTTTCCATAGATATACCTCTCACTGAGTATTTTACAGGTTGTGTATTTCGGTGGTAAATAATAAAGCGTATGTTAGTTCACTGGTAGTACACGTGATATAGTGCGTATTTTGCAGGTTCTTAATTTGATGGTGAATTATATTTAGCATATGCTCCTTCACAGATGGTACACGTGACATTGTGTGTATTTTGCAGGTTGTACCAATATATTGCGTGTCATATTGAATTATAAAGCATATGTTAGTTCACTGGTGGTACAAGTGACATTGTGTTTTGTTTTTTTTGCAGACAGTGTATTGCGATGGTGAATTATATAGATATGTTAGTTCACAGGTGGTACACGGGTTATTGTGTGTATTTCGGTGATGAATTATACACATATACTTGTTAATTTTACAGGTTGTACTGACACAACGCTTTCAGGTGATGTTTACAGTATAAGCATGGCTGTAGATGATGCATCACTACCCTGTGGTATTGAAAAGGCAAATATATATTCCTCAGTTGTATTCAATTGAAATAAATTGGTTGTGATAGTCGCACCACAGTTAAGGTCATATAGCAATTTGTAAGCTTCCACTGGTGGAGGAAAACCCTAAGGGCCCCTCCGGGCAATTTCGTGCAAGGGCGGGCACCTCGGTAGAACCAGTTTTATTCAAGTGTGATCAGTTATGCAGTTATTACGGTTCGTATATATAAGAATGATGCAGCAGTGTTCGTCCGGTTAGTTCCGTTAGTAGAGCATCGTAAATATAGTCCGAAATTGCTGGGTTTGAGTGCCGGTTCGTCTGCACATTGTTCTAGCTCTGTGACATTTGGCACCTTACGGAGATTGAGATCGAATCTGGCAGCATGAATTAGTATGCAAATTAATCTGACACTGCTTCTGGGTCGATTCCTGAGATTCAGGAAAAAATAATCGGAACGTCGTGCGAAGGTTACGGGTTGATCGGAACGGTAGTCCGAAGGTTACTGTTTGATAGGAACGGTAGTCCGAAGATCCCGAGTTTGAGTCTCGGTCCAGCTGCACGTTCTTTTTATCCATTTACCGTAATTTTAACGAAGGACTCAGATTTGTTTAATTTTAAGAGTATGAAGCATATTTAAAATAAGATAAAACATATTTATTTTATTTTATAACGACCGCGTAAGAAAAGTAGTTCCCTCAAGAACACTCCATGTTTCAATCGTGAAAAATTGGCCAACGCATCGGTATGTTCAAATTATTGACATTTTGTTAGCCGGAAGGCAACGGTGCAGAAAATCGTGCACTGTTGCTTAGCAGTTGTTATATAAACAATATGACTGTAAGTCACACGTGTTGATGTATGATTTGCGTTGCATTTTGTTATTTACAATACAGATCAAGGATTTATCACAGTGACTGCCAGACTGCTTTCATGTAAAATAAGTATAGATGAAGCAATCGGCTAATTGACATCCCAAAACTTTGATGATAACGTTGATCCTTTTTGGCGGGAATCTCATCATGCTAGGATGACGCGATTAATATGGTAACCTTCGATATACAGTTGAGTTATGATTCGAAGACGTGAACGAAATGTTGCGAATGGAGCAGCCCATGTTTTTGAAAACGACATCACGTGTGTGGTATCATTCAATTGAACAACTTTAAATACAGATATTCGAATAAAGTTGAAATTATCGTAATCGAATATATTTCAAACAATCCGGTGTAGGAATCATAAACACTGCCATCTGTAATATATCATGTTGTAACAAAACCCATGTCAAACGACTGTCTGTAATCATCATATCAAATATTGAGCTTACATCGGTACTGATTTATGGTTTGGTTTAAACGTGTTTTATTGCAATACTTACATTAGTTCGCAAAAGGGTTGGGCCACAAGTACTACAACATTAGTTACGGCCCGTCCCTATACAGTTTGTTTACGAAATAAATAGTATGGCAGTTTTACAGTCATAACAATTTTAAACGAAAAGTATAGGACATGCATTACTGAAGCTAACAGATATATGTAAAGAGAAAGGAAGAGGAGGAAAAGGACAGACAGTTAAAGGCGTCTCGTAATGTGATCATAGTGAGTTTCAGCGAAAACGCCTGATATCTTTAATATAGTTTTGCACTGCTATAACCACAAGCTCATTATCGCTATCGTTCAGCTCTGGATTACCAGAACACAACTTACCAACACTTAACGGGTGAAATGGTCGTGTCGAAATAAAGAGCGTACGCCTTTGTTCACTATATCGACAACACTTAAATAAGTAGTGTTCGACGTCCTGACTTTGATTTCCAGTCACAACTTGATGATACGCGAAAATATCATGATTTAGATCGTTACATGCATTTCTTAAACGAGCATGAATGAATGAATGCTACCTTGAGTCACATAAGTAGTATTTTGGAACAGTGGAACATTTTAAATGTGTTTAATGATAGTGATTCCTTAATATGTATGGGTAAATCATTCCAAAGGTTGAGCGATGAAGGTATGAATGATTTTGAAAATAACTCAGTTCTCCTTATTGGAGTGACATAGTCATTCGAGTTTCCTAAATTATAATCGTTTACATCTCTGACGAAGGGCAGTACTGCTTTATATAAAGCCAAATGTTGTATCTATTACTGCATCGCCATTAAACGAAATCAAGTTTTGCTATGTCATTTAGCCTATTGTTCCATCTATAGTAATTTACATGAAAACAGTGATGTAATAAAACCTTTGCCTATTTTCATCTAAACATATTTTATTGCCATATAAGTATGCAAATGGGTCGGGCCACACGTTCTATCAACATTAGTTACGGCCCTTCCCAATACAATGTGTTACAGAAATGTACATGGCTAAATAGTTACATATCTGTTTTGCTACAAAGTATTGTAAACAAACTACAGATAAATATATTTATCACATGAAACTGCTTGTATTCCGTATAATATACCCATTACGTATTTCCTTATATTAGCCATGTGTAATAACAGGCGACCGAATCACTCATCCTATATATCACTCCGCGTATTTACAAACAAGCATGGCAGACACTTGGCCGATAAACGCGATTTTGTATATTGACCTGTGAAAAACAAGTATGAAAAATTCAATTTCGATGAATATTCAAAATTTCAAATTTTAAAATTTTAAAATTCAAAATTTCAAAATTCAGAATTTTAAAATTCAAAATTCAAAATTCAAAATCCAAAATTTCAATTTTTTTTAAATTTTTTAAAAATTTAAAATTTCAAAAATTCAAATACAAAATTTCAAAATTCATGTGATAAAAAGGATCTGACAGCCGTTGTCATTTCATACAAAATTGTATTAAACTCGTCCAGGAACTCCAGAGGCTCGCTTAATAACAAATTCCTGAACTCGTTTAATAAAATTTTGTATGAAATGACAACGAGTGTCAGATCCTCTATGTATGCTGATATAAGTTTTGTCCGTTGTTGTGAACTATAATCATGATAGAAGAGGAGTAAGCTGTACGAAGGTTATGAAGGAAGAAGATGAGGTAGACAAGTTGCCAATACAGTGAGTCAGAGCAGTTAGAATGTGTTAGTGTTTGAACGTTTGGTCTCACTAATGTAGGTCTGCAAGGCATTAACAATTAATTAGTTTTCCGCGTCGGATATGTATCCCTTACCAAAAAGCAAAGTGTATGAAAGCGACGGGTATTGAAACAGGACAGGTCGTTGGTTTTGAAATCTAATACACTTAAAAACGAAATGTTCGGCATCTTCAGTTTCATACCCACAATCGCAACTTGGCGATAGTCTTAGGTGATTATATAAAGGTCGTTATTAAGATTGCTGCATGAATTGCGAATTCGTGCATGTAGAACAGCAAGTGATCGTGAGCCATATAACAGGTAAATATGCCACTATTTACTTTATAGCCATTAGTAAGTTTTTGCATTTTCCGTCTATCATCCAATTTCAGTTAGTAAGTTATTTAAAGGGTATG
The DNA here is from genome assembly GCA_037043455.1 of Cyrtodaria siliqua. Lineage (NCBI taxonomy): Eukaryota > Metazoa > Mollusca > Bivalvia > Adapedonta > Hiatellidae > Cyrtodaria > Cyrtodaria siliqua. The sequence goes on along the minus strand of JAWPHD010005520.1, from coordinate 116,822 downwards.
TAGCGACACTGCCAAACCATCTTTATTATTGAGAGTTTTGAAATACTTGAATAAGGGTGAAGGAATTATCTAAATCGGATGATAAACAAAGAAGATATGATCATTTGAAGTTTCTGTTGAAACGGATATGGAAGCGGCCATTTTGAGAGCTATGACATCACGGTTCTAAATGACCTTATATGGAATATTTATAAATATGAAAATTTACTGTTTTTTAGGGAAAAAATGACAGCAACTGTATGAAAAATATGTAATACTTAATGGCAATAATGATTTAAATCACCAGAATTTTTTTTCATTCATTTGCAGTGATTTTCTTCGTTTTAAATGATATTTATCAATATTCCATATATGGTAATATGGAACTATGACGTCATAGTTCTAAAAATGGCGGCTCCCATATTCGTTTTAGAACAACCTTTAAATGGTCGTATCTTTTTTGTTTGTCATCAGATTTTGATAATTCTTTCACCTTTTCCCAAGTTTTTCAGAACTCTCAATAATAGAGTTTGTTTGGCTGTGTCGCTACATTCCCTTTAACAGATAATGTATGGTGCTGAGGTCCATATGCAAGTTTATGGACTAGGTCAGTCAGACCTAGAATGTTATATGGACCGAATGGTTTTTTTGGCCCTTCGTATGGAATTTTGGCCCGCCGTTTCACGTGTTTGTGTAATATGACCGCATAGATAATGCCTGTATTACACGAAAAACGGGCCGTTTTTGTTACTATATATAGTAACACATGTAATAAGCAACTTTATGGACCGGAAGACGTCACATTAAGCAAAGAGTGGAATATGCAAATGAGGTATAATATTGATGCATACTGATCACGCTAGTCCAGTAACGATGCGAGCAGCCTCATATTGAAATTGTTCAAGTCTTTCTCTATCGTAAACCGAACAACCATCCCACGCAATAGAAGCATTATTCTAGGATAGGGCGCATGTATGATAAGTAAATTGGATTTAGTGTTTTGCGTTTCAATTTGAATTTTAAATGACACATTAGGTCAAGAAATTTTGAGGCAGATGCTACAATACTGTTAATGTGTTCGTGACATTTACCATCTGAACTAAGAATCAAACCCAAATGCTTGTGAGTATCAACGAATGGGAGTTGAACGTCCTCTAAAAATAGTTGTGGACGACGATCAGTGTGATAAAGGGAGAAAAATAATACTTCAGTTTTATTAGGACTAAATTGAACAAGCCACTGTTTCGACCATTGAGCTATAATATGTAGGTCATGATTTTAAATACCCTCCATATCATCAGTATTGGATGTGGATATTGAGAGAGAGAGAGAGCTATCGTCTGCAAAGAGACGAGTAATGCTTAGCATATTTTCAGCAATATCTTTTATATAGATTAAGAAAAGAAGAGGACCCAAAATCAAACCTTGAAGTACCCCAGCGTTCAAAGATTTAGTCTCAGAAGATGTTGTATCGACCGTTACTCGCTGAGTACGACTTAAAGATAATTTGGTAGCCATGACAAAAGTTTACTCTTCATACCGTTTTGCTTTAGCTTAATCAGAAGGTCAAGATGCCATATGTGATCAAAAGCCCTTGAGATATCATTAAATATTATAATATTAAGTGTACTGTTTGACATCGAACGCTTGGCATATGTGGTGATACATATCCATAAGTTGATAAACTGCGGAGTGACTTGGTAGGAAGCCAGATTGGTATTTGAAAAAGAGGTTATTCTTATGATTTCTTTTATAATTTCCTACACAAGTAACGATATTGGTCTATAAATACTAGGGAGGCTAACGTAACATTTTTTGAAAAATGACATGACTACAGCTGTTTTTCAAATATCTGGAAATAAGCATTCGTGGAGTGACCTGTTGAAAACTACGCATAGCGGCTTTGAAATAGTGTGCATTGTTTCTTTAAGCATCTTGTGACTTATTTCGTCGTCCCCGCATGCTTTGTTTATATTCAGTAGTTTTATAATATCGACTATTACTGATTCTTCTTTCATAATAGATTCTAGTTTTGCCTGCGTTTTAAGATCAAAATTTGGTAGAGAAGCATGCGTATCATCAACGGATGATATAGATATAAAATAGTCATATATTTGACTGTTAGCCTTGTCATGGACTGATATAGAGTAAATGACCTCATCATTTGGTAATATCAATCAATCAATCAATCAATCAATCAATCAATCAATCAATCAATCAATCAATCAATCAATCAATCAATCAATCAATCAATCAATCAATCAATCAATCAATCAATCAATCAAAGAATCAATCAATCAATCAATCATCAATCAATCAATCAATCAATCAATCAATCAATCAATCAATCAATCAGTTAATCAATCAATCAATCAATCAATGATGGCCATCCATCTCAGTCAGTATCAATCAATCAATCAATCAATCAATCATCAATCAATCAATCAATCAATCAATCAATCAATCAATCAATCAATTAATCAATCAATCAATCAATCAATCAATCAATCAATGATGGCCATCCATATCAATCAATCAATCAATCAATCAATCAATCAATCAATCAATCAATCAATCAATCAATCAATCAATCAATCAATCAATCAATCAATCAATCAATCAATCAATCAATCAATCAATCAATCAATCAATCAATCAATCAATCAATCAATCAATCAATCAATCAATCAATCAATCAATCAGCCAACCAATCATTTAATCAATCAATCAATAATTCAGTGAACATAACCATCAATTAATCAACGTATCAATCAATCAGCGTATAAATAAATCAGTCAATCAATCAATCAATCAACCATTCAATCAAGCAACCAACATATCAATCAATCAATTAGTCAATCAACACTCATTCAGACAATCTACCAACCGAGCAACACATCGTATCAATCAACTCATCTACCAATCACTAACCAATACATCAGACAAATAGTCAGCAGATCACAACACACTGAGCTCATTGGATTTCTCAATCAATCCGCAAATCAATAGTCAATTAATTAGTAAACCTTAGAAACATCAATTATTCATTCGATTATATTAAATTTAAATAAAATAATGAATCATCATAATTATCTCTTTACTATCATAATTTACAATTTCATATATTACAGTATTAAGTATAAATATTTTGCAAATATCGAATGATTTATAAAAAAAAAAAAAAAGTAAGCTGATTTAATAAGTAGCTTTAGGTATGCAACAACAATGGAAGAGTACCTCTATGTGAGCGAAAACGAAATAGGCCGAACAGGACTATAAGAGGACCCTTATTTACTACCAAGAGCTATATATAGGCTAACAATGACTATATACAGTAACGCTAACAGTGTATATCATCGATTACATCTATTAGCACGTGTAGTGTATATCATGCATTATTATATAACCTATAAATAGACGCGTTTTCATTGGCTAAAAAGTAATTTTTTAGAAAAAATATCTAGCGATATTGACCTGTTTTTTTGATATTGACCTGTTTTTTTGATATTGACCTGTTTTATATAATTGTTTTTTTGATATTGACCTGTTTTATATAATTGTAAATTGAGGGTTATATAATAAAACAGTTATGGACTTTTCAGCTGTTATACATGATGTTGATATGTACCAAAAAATCATTATTGACCTCGGCTATCGCCTCGGTCAATAATGATTTTTTTGGTGCATATCACATCATGTATAACAGCTGAAAAGTCCATAATTGTATATTACACCTATTAGCACGTGTAGTGTATGTCATGGATTACACTTATTAGCACGTGTAGTGTATATCACAGATTATACCTAATATGAAATAGGCACTACCTATGTAACGGGCAAAGCAATTTGATAGCATGTACACTTTTTACCCATTTCTATTTTAAGGGTCAGAACGAACTATAAATTTGATCAGATCTTAATCTGAAAGTCAGGAAACACTTATAGATAGATCTTTGCACAAATATGTAAATAAATATATTTGTAAGACCTAATAAAATAATACCCTTCTTTACTGCAATAATAAGTAGTGGGTAGGAAGGTCAGCTTTTTGTTTTATTTTGTATCTGTAATAAGACTTTAAACTTGAGAACAATAAGATACGGATAGATTTGAGTGCAGATTTTATTTGATATTTTCCTTTACACAGAAAATATGCGCAAGCATTTCTGGTGCAGTTTTTGTGTGAGTCGGTGTATTTCAATTTTCGGGGGCTAACAAACTGAACAGTTTTCGGAAAAAATAGATTTGTTTTATTCTCATAAAAAATGTTGGCAGCGTTTTAAAGGAGATGGTCCGGTCACGGTGAACACATGCTTATTTGTAATCCGAGCCTTCTCTGACCGAACCACTGTAGATAATCTCAAAGAATCTATCAACATGTTTCTTATTTATTCTAAAATATCCAACGGAATGCTAGCATGTCCAACGGAATGTAAGTGTATACATAAAATTTAAATATATCAAGGTTCTGTTTGTTGGCATAAATACCTATCAAAATACATAGTATGTTTTTTCTATGTTTAATGAATGAGACTCATAGATAGTGGTAGGTAGGTAGCGGAGGCCGTTAAGCCATTTTTCGCAGCGTTCCGTATAAGGCCACTTCCCCACCCAAATTCCTTTGAAAATCATGCAGTTTTCCCCATTTTTTAAACTTAATTAATTCTGAAAATGTCATTTCCCAGTCGTGGATCTTTCCCACATTCTGGGCCAAAATGCCCCTTTCCAGACCAGTCACCTAGTAAAAGGCTCTGGTGGTGTTGAGGAGGGGGAGGGGCAAGTTTTTTCATCTCTTAAACTGTTATTAGTGAAATTTATTTGTTGTTATCTGTTGAGAGTTATTGAGAATATTTAATTAATCCGGAAATCTCGCCGTGTTTTGAAACTGTCTTTTTTAAACAGTCAAGAGATTAGTCTCCCTTTATTATAATTTTTCTCGAGGTTTTGCGAATGAGAATTTTAGAAACGCTAACAAGAAATATGCAACAGAGCTGCGTTAATTTGTTTGTTTATTAAACGAAAACATTACACAGCAAGGTCACTTAATTCGCATTTTCCGTAAAAATAGCGGAGAATAAGGCCTGTGACATGTAATAGTCGCACGTCGTAGAGAACGCTAACGCGCTGTGGAAACTTTCTTTACGACGTGTGAAACTTACGACCTATACCGATTACGACGTGCGAAACGTACAATCTACACCGATCACAGACGCTTCAAATTGAAGCGCTTCAGAGTCATAGAAATACTGAAAAACATAGAAAAAATCCTGGGTATTTCATAAAAATGTAAGCATTCTTCAAAATTAATTATTTCTGTTAACAATGGAACGCCGGTATGTTACTTTTGGCTTTCAACTGTTAATCACGTCTGCGTGATTTCACCGTGAGACAGGAAGCTGGTCAAAAATGCGACCGGAAGTTTCAAAATGGCGTCGTCCGTGCCGTCCACCATCTTGGAGACAAAATTCAAGTTTGACGCAAAACGAAAATGAAAATTAGTAGCGTTAGTGAGTATTTAACATATTCATTCCCATGCATACATGTACATACGTGTAACCTATAGACGGGCTTCGCCCGACCTGCCTTCGGCAGGTCGAGCTTTGCCCGTATTAGCACGTGTAGTGTATATCACGGATTATATCTATTAGCACGTGTAGTGTATATCATGGATTACTCATATTAGCACATGGATTACACCTATTAGCACGTGTAGTGTATATCATATAATACACCTATTAGCACGTGTAGTGTATATCACAGATTACACATATTAGCACGTGTAATGTATACCACAGATTACACCTATTAGCACGTGTTGTGTATATCACAGATTACACATAATATGAAATAGGCACTACCTATGTAACGGGCAAAGCAATTTGATAGCATGTACACGTTTTTACCCATCTCAATTTTAAGGGTTAGTAACTATAAATTTGATCAGATCTAAAAGTCAGGAAATAGTTATAGATAGATCTTTACATAAATATGTAAATAAATATATTTGTAAGGCCTAATAAAATAATACCCGTGTTTACTGCAACAATAAGTAGTGGGTAGGAAGGTCAGCTTTTTGTTTTATTTTGTATCTGTAATAAGACTTTGAACTCGAAAACAATTAGATACGGATAGATTTGAGTGCAGACTTTATTTGATCTTTTTCTTTAAACAGAAAATATGAACAAGCATTTTTGGTGCAGTTTTTGTGTGAGTCCTTGTATTTCAATTTTCGGGGGCTAACAAACTGAACAGTTTTCGGAAAAAATAGATTCGTTTTATTCTCATAAAATATGTCGGCAGCGTTTTAAAGGAGATGGTCCGGTCACGGTGAACACATGTTTATTTGTAATCCGAGCCTTCCCTGACCGAACCACTGTAGATAATCTCAAAGAATCTAACAACATGTATATTATTTATTCTAGCATGTCCAACGGAATGTAAGTGTATACATAAAATTGAAATATCAAGGTTCTATTTGTTGGCATAAATACCCATCAAAATACATAGGATGTTTTTTCTATGTTTAATGAATGAGACTCATAGGTAGTAGTATTTAGGTAGTTGAGGCCGTTTAACCCTTTGTTCGCAGCTGTCCGTATAAGGCCAGTTCCCCACCCAAATTACTTCGAAAATCATGCAATTTTCCCCATTTTTGGTAATTATGTGACATACTTTACATAGTTTGTATGTTAAAATAACTCAGTTATAAAACCTAATCAATATTTTACCTAAAAGTACATTTTAATGAAATTTCCCTTAAAAAAATCTCCCAAAACAACAAAAATCACGCTATTTTTTTTCCCAATTTGGACAGTTACGCGCTTCTTTTTCCCAAATTCAGCAGGCCTAGGCCTTTTCCCAGTTTCCTTGAAAAAAAGCCCTGAACCTAGTAAAAGGCTCTGGTGGTGATGAGGGGGGAAGGGTCAATGTTTTGAACCTGTCCTTTTTAAACAGTCAAGAGATTAGTCTCCCTTTATAAGAACATTTGTTCATTTTAGAAACGCTAACAACAAATATGCAACAGAGCTGCGTTAATTTTTTTGTTTATTAAACGAAAACATTGCACAGCAAGGTCACTTAATTCGTATTTTCCGTAAAAATAGCGGAGAATAAGGCCTGTGACATGTAACAGTCGCACGACGTAGAGAACGCAAACGCGCCGTGGAAACTTTCTTTACGACGTGTGAAACGTACGATCTATACCGATTACGACGTGCGAAACGTACATCTACACCGATCACAGACGCTTCAAAATTGAAGCGCTTCAGAGTCCTAGAAATACTCAAAAACATATAGAAAACTCCTGGGTACACGCAATCCTTCATAAAAATGTAAGCATCCTTCAAAATTAATTATTTCTGTTAACAATGGAACGCCGGTAAGTTACTTTTGGCTTTCAACTGTTAATCACGTCTGCGTGACTTCACAGTGAGACAGGAAGCTGGTCAAAAATTAGACCGGAAGTTTCAAAATGGCGCCGTCCGCAATCTTGGAGACAAAATTCAAGTTTGACGTACTACGAAAATGAAAATTAGTATTGTCAGTTAGTGAGTATTTTACATATTCATTCCCATGCATACATGTACATACGTGTAACCTATAGTCGGGCTTCGCCCGACCTGCCTTCGGCAGGTCGAGCTTTGCCCGTATTAGCACGTGTAATGTATATCACAGATTACACCTATTAGCAAGTGTAGTGTATATCATGGACTACACCTATTAATATACTGTTCTATGAATGCCGCATTGTTTGTTATTAGAAACGGCATGGAGGTGATTTCTGTATTTACACTTACTCACTGAATTGTAATGAAGTAAGGTAGGATTGAGCTACTACTGAGTGATGGGCTCCCTAGAACTCAGCGGCATTACCCACTGACGGTTCCAACGCAGCACCCCTGTTGTCAGCCCAGTTATATGATCGCTTGTTTCTGCCAAAGTATGTTTTGTTTATTTCAGACACAATTGAAAAAGTAACTTAATAAGTTATATATCAGTGAAACAGGACTGTCAGTAGTTGTTAAAAGATGTCTTACTTTTAGAAATCGGTGGAGAAATAAACGATATGCATGCTAGAGTTGTTTTGATATGGTTTTTTTAATGAAAATATTTGCTCCATCAAAAAATGGACAATTTCGTGTTTTAATTTATATCCAAAAGTCGTGTTATTGTGTCAATCGTAAACACTCGGTCAATCTCGTCATTCTTCGAGATCATCCCTAGTATGTATATCGAAGCTACCTTATGTTCAAAATCTTGGCATTTTGCTAGCCGGAAAGCAACGACACAGAAAATAGTGCACTGTTGCTCAGCAGTTGCTATATAAACAATATGGCCGTTAGCCACATGTTGCTTTGCATGTTTGCTATTTATAATACAGGTGAAGGTGACTAATACGCGCTAATAGGTGTAATCCATGATATACACTACACGTGCTAATAATAGGTGTAATCCATGATATACACTACACGTGATAATAAGTGTAATCCATGATATACACTACACGTGCTAATAATAGGTGTAATCCATGATATACACTACACGTGCTAATAATAGGTGTAATCCATGATATACACTACACGTGCTAATAATAGATGTAATCCATGATATACACTACACGTGATAATAAGTGTAATCCATGATATACACTACACGTGCTAATAATAGGTGTAATCCATGATATACACTACACGTGCTAATAATAGGTGTAATCCATAATATTCACTACACGTGCTAATAATAGATGTAATCCATGATATACACTACACGTGCTAATAATAGGTGTAATCCATGATATACACTACACGTGCTAATAACGTGCTAACAATAGGTGTAATCCATGATATACACTACACGTCATGTATATATATGAATATAAAAACATGCATTTACATGCAGCTATAAAGGTGGTACTAACACATTAAGAATGTTTATGGGTAGTAAGGAAACTAAATGAATACACTTATTCTCAAACTGCATGGCAGATTTTCAATGTGCAGGTAGTTTCAGCAAACATCCTATGGAAACAAAAATGCTATTATGCCATGCTCACACTCATCGTAATAAAAAAACATCCTTTGTCAAAAACAGAAGTAAAGTATTTATAATCCATAATATCCGCATTTAATATGCAGGTAACAATTTCTAAAGATTGTGCACACTTTCTTAGTTGTATTTATGTATATAGAGGATCTTAAACGAGTTCCCATTTCATATAAGATTTATGAAACGAGTTTCATAAATCTTATATGGAATGGGAACGAGTTTAAGATCCTTTTTATCACATAACATTGCAATCAAATTAGTAAAAATTAATTCAGATGGACATAGAACCGCCACGACGTCAGACACACTTTAGCGCCAAAACGTCATAAAATATGTGACGTCGTAACGTCGCGTTTCACACATGACGTTGCGTATAAAAGAGTTCGTGTTTTACCTCTTTACAAAATAGCAGTTTACGCCAACTTTTTAACAAACCAACAACATTGTTTTGTATAACGTGCATTATTTTTATAAGCTGTCACAAATAGTAAGTTTATGACTCAGATCTGGGTGAATTTGTAATAAAATAAAATAGTTTCAGTTAATAAACTTGCGTAGTGTTACAGGTTTAACTGAACCAATCAAAACCGTTCCATGTTGTATTACACGTGTGTAATATAATAGAATATTAAATGGGTGTTCGACACTGCTAACAAGGGACGTTATGTGATAACATTTTATACTAAAGGAAAAAAGAAGCGCAACTCGGGAATTTTCGCTTTATATTGTATAATATCTGCTGTAACTTGAATGGTACATGGCTGCATTAGACTTTTCCTTTCCGAAAAAGACTAAGACAACACATAGCATAACCAAATAGTATCGCTTCAAATTTGTATTATTGATAGAATACGCGTTTGACCTAAGCAGGTGAGCAAACTTTAATTGTAAAATTGTGCAACCTCTTTGGCCTACATTAAATACAGTACTGAACTAGCTAAACTTTTCAAAGCAAAAGTTCAACATTTAGGAATGTCGTATTACAAGTGTACTGTTTTTAAAACGTCTAAGCAGCACAGTTTAGTCCTTTATCTAACTATCTGCAACGCTTCTTTTAAAAAACACCTTTGGATTACTCTGGAATATTACATGGAATTAATTGAGCAGTATACGCATTATATAGCCGAAATTCCCGAGTTGCGTTTCTTTTTTTCCGTTAGTATATTTACATTTTCTCCATATTATATACAGACTGGGACTGTCTACAACTTTGCCATATCAGCGGACAACACTGGTTATGTTTACACGTTTTCGTGTGATTCTAGCAACCTACAACTTGCTACTGAGGCCACTTTGAACAATTTTTTAACTGGGTAAGTTAGATTCAAATTCAGCCCACAGACAACACAACAAGTATAGTAACAAAATACCACATTTTATATTGTCATTTTTTCGTGTGTTTTTTTGTGGAACTTTATTTAAAATGTTCGCTTCTAAAATGTCATATTTTTGCTCAGTTGTTCCGTCATCTTTTGGTTATGTTTTCCTGTCGTTGTTTTGTTCTGTCATCTTTTCGCGGCAAAACATCAGCATCCACGGACATCTCATTTGAAGAGTCTTTATGTGTTATCGTTGCATATATATACTGACGTCATAAAGAAACGTTTCATGGTTGAATATAAAGCCATATTTTATTAACAACAATTTCAAGTGGACAAATTCATTTAGAATATACAATAATGGGGTAATACTGAATTGATTATGCCAATAAACACATATCATTACACTGTGGGCATATTTAATAAAGTCCTAAAAACACCCACCCGCTGCAAAAAGTCAGTAACGAATATGCCCCCCTTGACTGACAATCACTGCATCCAATCTGCGTCTCATGGAACCACACAGGTTACAAAGAAGGTACCTCGGGATGCGTGTGCACTCTTCCTGAAGTGCCACGATCAATTCCTTGACGTTTTCAGGCTGGATCAGACGTTGACGTAACCGACGTACAAGTACGTCCCACATGCGCTCTATCGGATAACAGTCCGGCGAATTAGCTGGCCAGGGCATCACATTTATTTGATTGGCCTGTAGAAAGTTCATTGTGACGTGTGCCACGTGGGGACGGGCATTATCCTGCCTTGGTGCTGCCGAAACACACAATGACAGGGCGGAGTATTTGATCGACATACTTCCTGTTGGTCAAATTTCCATTACAAATGACAAGATCAGTCTTAAAATAGTGGTTTATAGCCGTCCACACAATAACACCACCCCACTAAAGCGGTTATGCTCCACCACACAATTGTTGGCGTAACGTTCATTACGTTGTCTATAGACCTTTACACGTCCACCGGCGTTGTAGACGTTAACGCGTGACTCGTCGCTGAATACCACGTTGTGCTGACGTTCCCGACGGTGACGATCCGTCAACACCATGCCACGTTAAGCCCTCCGACAGATTATCCCGCGACCCCTAAGACGATTTCGTATTGTGTTGAGGCTTACAGTCCTTCCACGATTACCTATGACCACCGATGCCGTGACGAATCACGTAAGTGACGTTGACGTATGTAATTATCCTGCTGTACAGACGTCGCACGCGGCGCACCTGAACGCGGTCTCCCAGACAATGTCCCAGTAGCATTGAAACGTCGAACCAAACTTGTTATTGTCGATCTCGACACATTAAAACGTCTCGCCAGCTCAATTTTCGAATGTCGCATTCCAGCATTTCTAAAATCCGTGCTCGATCTTCGTTATTCAGTCTTGGCATTTTTAATCCAATACACATGTGAAATTTCGTTGGAAAACAACACTTGTTAAAAGCGCACGGGGTGCACGGGAGAATTGTGAGCTGACAGGTAATAACTATGATGGACGACAGCTACCCACAGTTATACACCCAAGAAAAAAGTTACTCATTATTTTCTATGAAACGTTTCTTTTTGACGTCAGTATGCTTCACGGCACTGACGTCACATTGTCCAGAGCATTAATGATGTGTTATGTCCATTTATTTAAATATTTTCTTTGTAACAGACGACACAAACTATGTAGCAGACGACACTATTTTACACACAACGTTTTGGTCAAACACCAGTATTGTTCCGTTCCAGTCCTTTTGATTCCAATATTTGTCAGCCATAAAAGTCACCTGATCTAAGTGTGCACCACCAATCAGATATGATATTTCATGTTTACGAGACTATGATTATTCTTTTACACGTTTTCTACATTAACTGTTGATATGTTTCTCTGCGCGTTTGCTAGGAGGATTTGAATGCACTCCAACAGTTTGCAGGAAAGCAAGTTGTGCAGATAAGTATTCTTTTATCTAAGCAGATCTTTTCCGTCGATAAATGTGATTCCGCTCTTCAACACATTGCTCAAAATATATATATGATACCCTTTACATAGTTGCAGTGTTGATTCACAGTCTCAGACTTAAACTACTTAACATAATTATGAGGCTAGGTCTAAAGCAATTCATGAAAAGCACTCTCACATGCTCAAACATTCTTCCAAACAACACGAGACGTTATGTATAGGGCGCTATTTTAGATTGGATTTCCATGGTTTAGATTTAGTTTGCTTCATAACGCTAAAATATCATTACGTAACACAAGTTTGTGAATTAAATATTATGTAAGTGTTTTATAAGGGGTACTGGCAGCTTTTTCGGCATACTTGGAAACATTTCAGTTATTTGCTCAAATGTAGATCCACGAAAGTTGTGCACCCACGTTCCTACTTAAATATCTTGACCAAATATAATTTTAGAGTCCCCATCAAAACGGTGTATCACCGGTCTAATCCGACTGGCGTTCAGTTCAAGGCGTTTTTAGCAAACGGAAATTCAGTTCCAGCGAGTGAAGTTGACATCGGAGAGGACTTGCTTCTCAGACTGATCTACAACAGAGGTTTCCAAGAAAATGGTAAGTAGAGAGTGAACTAGCTTTAATGTACCTAATTCTGAGAAAGAGGTAGATGGATTTGAACAATTTGATTGACTTTTCTCCCGAGAGAAGGTTTTACACAGCCAGGGCATAAATAATTGGCATTATTTGCAGAATGATAATCAATATATTTTAAAAATCGACTTGGATTTAATTTCTCGTCACCTGTGAAACAGAAGGTCCACTGTGACAAACTGAAGGTCCACTGTGACAAACAGAAGATCCACTGTGACAAACAGAAGGTCCACTGTGACAAACAGAAGGTCCACTGTGACAAACTGAAGATCCACTGTGACAAACAGAAGGTCCACTGTGACAAACTGAAGGTCCACTGTGACAAACTGAAGGTCCACTGTGACAAACTGGTGACAAACTGAAGCAAACACTATGAGCGGTTTTGAGCGCAAAGCACAAACAAACGAAGGCAGATACATTTTATGAAAGTGCCTAACCTGCCATCATCAGGCAAATTTTTAAACATATGTACGCCGTTCCTAAACCTACTGATAACTTACATATTTTGAGAATCCAAACTCTATAGACACTATATTAACGGCTTTAAACTCCAAAATTAGAGCGCCGAATTAAGAGTTACCAAATCATAATTCATTTTACGCATATTCAATCACGGATATTTTAAGAACGTTTTAATATTTAACTTTGATATCCTATTCCGAATTACTAGTTTGGTGCCATTTTGAATTTTAGGACCCGATAATTGCGGATATACCTTCCACACAGGAGTTTTCCAACACGGTGACAAAGAAAATAGGATACAGATAGTTACACGTGGGCTAGGAACCAGGGTGCATATAACCGGGAACCTTCCCGGTATTACTGTTGATTACTGGCTTGCTGTTAAACGAGGGAACGCCGTAAGTTTGTTCATAATAAACATGGCTAAAACCTAATTCACGATGTTTTAATATTATATGAATTGCAGTAAGTGTTATTCACCTGTTAGGTTGTTTTAAAAGTACAGGCGACAGCGCTTCCATGGTCGATGGGTTAACAACGTTGCGTTGTAAACTTTTTCGCCTCTCACCACTACGGATTCGAATCCCACTGGGAGATCGACTTGTGAGGAAGTGTCGATTCTTACAGATGGCGGGAGTTGTACAGTACTGGTAATAACATCATATATGACATTACAAGTGTTGACACGATACAAACAAACAACTTTCAACTCAGAAGGTAAGGACATATAAAATGAAGCTGCAAGTTTGTTATGGTGTACAGAGTTAATTATTGAGGTATACAATGCGGAAGAAGACTATATAGTATGTACTAGAGCGGTACATACTTTTTGTTTGTTTGAATGGTGTTTTACGTCATTTTAGCACATTTTAGGCCACATATGATGGTCGATTTCTTTTTTGTGGTAGAGGCAGATCACCCGAATGTTCATGGGTAGTACCAGTACTTTATATTTCACATCATTCCTAAGAATCGACACTTTCTCACAGTTGAGCTCCCAGTGGAATCAAACTTGCAGCGGTGAGAGGCGGGAAGGTTTACAACGCAAACATGTTGCAAGATAGCTTGCAACATTGAGAGATAATACAAACAAACAAAATAAATTCATAAATTTAAGTATCAAGCCTATAGGCGTCGAGTCCAATACAGGTTTTCAACGCCACATTGAACGCTCTTTTTGAATCACCTATTTTCAAGTGTAAAGTTTAAGTATATTAATATACAAACTCGATGAAAAATGATACAGGCGGAGATGACCATACCGGCAGACTATATGTCGTCAAGCACTTCGTCTTCTTGGGAAACGGAAGCAAAAGGTCTGACGATAGAATCATTGGATGATCGCGTGGGGGTCAGGCTCATAAGTAAGACAACAGCAGGAGGCGAATCCTCGTTTATAGTTCTGCCTGATACCGTATTAGGAAAGGACTACCGTGTGTTAACAGGTAACGTGTGTGTGTGTGTGTGTCTGTGTGTGTGCGTGTGCGTGCGCGCGCGCGCGCGTGTGTGTGTGTGTGTGTGTGTGTGTGTGTGATTTGGTGGGTGCGTGCGTGGATGGGTGCTTGCGTATGTGTGTGTATTTGTTTTTAAATATGTAAACGAGTACATGTATATTTGAAAGATATATTGCAAATTGTGCGTTTCGGGAGCACTGTAGTAGGGCGCTACCACGATAAACAAGATACCGAGGTTGAGTTCCCGTGTGTCCTCGATAGCTCAATAGGTATGGCGCTAGCACATCAACTAGACACTGAGTTTGAGTTCCCGTGTGTCCTCGATAGCTCAGTAGGTCGATCGCTAGTACGATACACTAGATACCGGGGTTGAGTTGTGAACTGGATAGATCAGTAGGCAGGGTGCTAGTAGGATAAACTAGATACCGATTTTAAGTTCCTGTGTCAGTACGTAGGGCGCTAGTACGATAAACTAGATACAGAGGTAGAGTTCTCGTGCGTCCTCGATAACTCAAAATGTAACGCGCTAGTACGACAAAGTGGATACTGAGATTGAGTTTCCGTGTATCCTCGATAGCGCAGTAGGTTGGACGCTAGTACAATACACTAAATACTAAGGTTGAGATTCCGTGTGTCCACGATAGCTCACTAGGTAGCGCAATAGTACAATAAATTAGAAACTGGGGTTGAGTTACAGTGTTTCTTCGAAAGCTCAGTAGGTAGGTCGCTAGCACGATAAACTAAATACCGAGGTTGAGTTCCAGTGTGTCCTCGATAGTTCAGTAGGTAGGGCGCTAGTACGATAAACTGGATAATGAGGTTGAGTTCTAGTGTGTCCTCGATAGCTCAGTAGGTATGGCGCTAGTACGATAATCTATAAATTGAGGTTGAGTTCCCGTGTTTCGTCGATAGCTCAGTCGGTAGGGCGCTAGTACGATAAACTAAATACTGAGGTTGAGTTCTCGTGTGTACTCGATAGCTCAGTAGGTATGGCGCTAGCAGGGTAACCTAGATACCGAGTTTGAGTTCCAGTGTGTCCTCGATAGCTCAGTAGGTAGGTCGCTATAACGATATACTAGATACTGAGGTTGAGGTCCCGTGAGTCCTCGATAGCTCAGTAGTTAGGTCGCCAGCACTATACACCAGATACTGAAACTGCGTTCCCGTGTGTCCTCGATAGCTCTGTAGGTAGGGCGCTAGAACGATACACTATACTGACGAGATAAAGAAACGCCTCATCGGGAATTCCCGCTCTGTATTGTATATACCGCACACTTAATGCCACATAATATTCCAAAGAAATCCCAAGATGTTTTGTAAAACAAAGTTGCAGTTGGTTAGAGAAAGGACACAACTGTGATGTTGTAGACGTTTTAATCACAGTACACTTTATAACAAGAAATTCATAAATATTGAAGTTCCTCTTTGAAAAATTGACTATTTTAGTACTGTATTTAACGTAAAAAGTTTGCAGAAATTTGCATCCTAAATTTGCTCACATGCTTGAGCCAAACAGATACTCTGCCAATAATCAAACTTTGAAGAAATACTATTTGCTGTGTTTTGTGTTGTTTTAGTATTTTTCCGAAAAGAAAGGTCTTACGTAGCCATGTACCATTCGATTAACAGCAGCATAGTGTACATACAAGATATAGCGGAAATTCCCGATGAGGCGTTTCTTTATCTCGTCAGTATAGATACCGAGGTTGAGTTCCCGTGTTTTCCCGAAAGCTCAGTCGGTAGGGTGCTAGCACGATAAACTAGATACCAAGATTGTGTTCCCGTGTGTTCTCGAAAGCTCAGTCGGTAGGGCACTAGTACGATACACTAGATACTAAGCTAGAGATCCTGTGAGCCCTCAATAGCTCAGTAGGTATGGCGCTAGTACGATAAACTAGATACGGAAGATGAGCTCCGGTGTGTCCTCGATAGCTCAGTAGGTGGAGCGCTAGTACGATAAACTATATACTGAGGTGGAGTTCCAGTGTGTCCTCGATAGCTCAATAGGTAGGATGCTAGCACGATACACTAGATACCTAAGTTGAGCTCCGGTGTGTCCTCTATAGCTCATCGGTATGGCGCTATCATGATGAACTAGACACTGAGGTTGAGTTCCATTGTGTTCTCGATAGCTCAGTAAGTAGGGAGCTAATACGATAAATTAGATACCGCCGAAGTTGAGTTCCCGTGTTATAACTCAGTAGGTAGGGCGTTAGCACGATGAACTAAATACCGAGTTTGAACTCCCGTGTTTCCTCGATAGATCAGTAGGTAGGGTGCTAGTACGGTAAACTAGATACCGAAGTTGAGTTCCCGTGTTTCCTCAATAGCTCAGTAGGTAGGGCGCTAGTACGATACACTAAATACTGAGGCAGTGTTTCAGTGTTTCCTCGATAGCTCAATAAGTAGGGCGCTAGTACGACAAACTAGATACTGAGGCAGAGTTTCAATTTGTCCTCGATAGCTCAGTAGGTAGTGTGCTAGCACGATGAACTAAATACCGAGTTTGAACTCCCGTGTTTCCTCAATAGCTCAGTAGGTAGGGTGCTAGTACGGTAAACTAGATACCGAAGTTGAGTTCCCGTGTTTCTTCAATAGCTCAGTAGGTAGAGCGTTAGTACGGTAAACTAGATGCCGAAGTTGAGTTCCCGTGTGCCCTCGCTAGCTCTGTAGGTAGGGCGCTACCACGATAAACTAGATACCGAGGTAGAGTTCGAGTGTATCCTCGATAGCTCAACAGGTAGGTCGCTAGCACGATAGTCTAGATACTGAGGTTGGGTTCCTGTTTGTCCTCGATACCTCAATAAATAGGGCGCTAGTACGAAAAGCTAGATACTGAGCTTGGGTGTTAGTGTGTCCTCGATAGCTCAATATATAGGGCTTTAGTATGATATACTATAATATTTATATTGAGGTTGAGTTCCCGTGTTTCCTCGATAGCTCAGACGGTAGGGTGCTAGTACGATAAACTAGATACTGTGGTTGGGTTCTCGTGTGTCCTCGATAGCACAGTAGGCAGAGTTCTAAAACGGTAAACTATATACCGAGTTTGAGTTCTAGTATGTCCTCGATAGCTCAGTAGATATGGCTCTAGTACGATAAACTAGATACCGCCGAAGTTGAGTTCCCGAGTGTCCCCGATAGCTCAGTAGGTAGGGCGCTAGTACGATAAACTAGTCACCGAAGATGAATTCCCGTTTGTCCTAGATATCTCTTTAGGTAGGGCGCTGGCACGATAAACTGGTTACCGAGGATGAGTTCCCGTTTGTCCTTGATAGTTCAGTAGGTAGGGCGCTAGCACGATAAGCCTATCACCGAGGATGAGTTCCCTTGTGACCTCGATAGTTCAGTAGGTAGGTCGCCAGCACTGTAACTAGATACCGAAGTTGCGTTCCCGTGTATACTCGATTGCTCTATAGGTAGGGCGTTAGCACGATAAACTAGATACCGAGGTTGAGTTCCCGTGTTTTCTCGAACGATCAGTCGGTATGGCACTGGTACGATAAACTGGATACTGAGGTTGAGATATCCTGTGTGCTCTCGATAGCTCAGTAGGTAGGGCGCTAGTACGATACACTAGATACTGAAGTTGAGCTCCGGTGTGTCCTCTATAGCTCAGTAGGTAGGGCGCTAGTACGATAAACTAGATACTGAAGATGTGTTCCCGTGTTTCCTCGATAGCTCAGTAGGAAGGGCGCTAGCACGATAAACTAGATACTGAAGTTGATTTCCCGTGTGTCCTCGATAGCTCAGTAAGTATGGCGCTAGTACGATAAGCTAGATACTGAGGTTCAGTTGCCGAGTGTCCTCGATAGCTCTTTAGGTAGGGCGTTAGCACGATAAACTGGTCACGGAGGATGAGTTCCCGTGTGTCCTCGATAATTCAGTAGGTAGGGCGCTAGCACGGTAAACTGGTCACCGAGGATGAGTTCCCGTGTGTCTTCGATAGTTCAGTAGGTAGGTCGCCAGCACTGTACACTAGATACTGAAGCTGCGTTCCCTTGTGTCCTCGGTAGCTCAGTAGGTAGGACGCTAGTACGATAAACTAGATACCGAAGTTGACTTCCCGTGTGTTCTCGTAAGCTCAGTCGGTAGGGCGTTAGTACGATAAACTAGATACTGAGGTTGAGATCCTGTTTGCCCTCGATAGCTCAATATGTATGGCGCTAGTACGATAAACTAGATACGGAATTGAGCTCCGGTATGTCCTTGATAGCTCAGCAGGTAGGGCGTTAGTACGATTAACTAGATACCGCCGAAGTTGAGTTCCCGTGTGTCTTCTATAGCTCAGTAAGTAGGTTTTTAGTACGATAAACTCGATACTCAGGATGAGTGCCCGTGTGTCCTCTATAGCTCAGTAGGTAGGGCGCTAGAACAATTAACTAGATACTGAATTTGATTTCCCGTGTGTCCCCGATAGCTCAGTAGGTAGGGTGCTAGCACGATAAACTAGAGACCGAGTTTGAATTACCGTGTGTCCTCCACAGCTCAGTAGGTGGGGCTCTAGTACAATAAAGTAGATACTGAGGTGGAGTTCCAGTGTGTCCTCGATAGCTCAATAGGTAGGGAGCTAGCACGATACACTAGATACCGAGTGTGTCCTCGATAGCTCATCGGTATGGGCACTAGCACGATGAACTAGACATTGAGGTTGAGTTCCAGTGTTTCTGATAGCTCAGTAAGTTAGGCGCTAATACGATAACTTAGATACCTCCGAAGTTGAGTTTCCGCGTGTGCTCTATATCTCAGTAGGTAGGGGCGCTAGCACGATAAACTAAATACCGCCGAAGTTGAGTTCCCGTGTGTCCTCCATAGCTCAGTAAGTAGGGCGCTAGTACAATAAGCTAGATACTGAAGTTCAGTTCCCGAGTGTCATCGATATCTCAGTAGGTAGGGCGCTAGTATGATAAACTAGTCACCGAAGATGAGTTCCCGTGTGTCATCGATAGCTCAGTAGGTAGGGCGCTAGCATGATAAACTAAATACCGAGGTTGAGTTCCCGTGTGTACTCGATAGCTCGGCAGGTAGGGCGCTAATATGATACACTTGATACTGAGATTGAGTTAGGTAGGGTGCTAGTACGATAAACTAGATACTGAAGATAAGCTCCGGGGTGTCCTCGATAGCTCAGTAGGTATGGCGCTAGCATGATAAACTAGATACTGAGGTTGGGTTCCCGTGTGTTCTCTATAGATCAATATGTCGGACGCTTGTACGACAGACTAGATACTGATGCTAAGTTCCAATGTATCCTCGATAACTCAGTAGGTTTTGCGCTAGTACGATAAACAAAATACATAGGTTGAGTACCCGTGTGTCCTCGACTTAGTACGTAGGGCGCTAGCGCGATAAACTAAATACCGAGGTTCCGTGATAGCTTAATAGGTATTGCGCTAGCACGATAAACTAGATACTGAGGTAAAGTTCCCGAGTGTGCTCGGTAGCTCTGTATGTAGGGTGGTAGCACGAAAAACTAGATATTAATGTTAAGTCCCCGTTGACGAATGAGATTTCTTGACCTGTTACAATTGGTTCTTCACGTGGATTCAGGACCGCATCAGTACGAAACTCTTTGACTGATTGTATAGATAGCATGTTGTCTTTTCGCGGACGACATGCACTGTGAATTAAACATTGACATTTATCATAAAATATTGAATAGATGAACACTGTATTGGAATAATATTGTGATAACAGTCACATTTTTAATTTAACATTAAACATGTTTGTCTTAAAATAAATCATCAGATGGTCTTATTCTGCATTAGACACAGAAGTGTTTCATTGGTATACGTATTATTTATGGAACGCTTGTCTTATAAATGATAGATTATGTCTTCTTAGTGACGGTATTTATTGAGGTTCACTCTATCGTTTGTTTAGTTCTCAGTGACGGTATTTTTGTAGTTTACATTATCGTTTGTTTAGTTCTTAGTGACGGTATTTATTGAGTTCACACTATCGTTTGTTTAGTTCTCAGTGACGATATTTATTGACGTTCACTCTATCGTTTGTTTAGTTCTCAGTGACGGTATTTATTGACGTTCACACTATCGTTTGTTCAGTTCTCAGTGACGGTATTTATTGACGTTCACACTATCGTTTGTTTAGTTCTCTGTGACGGTCGTCACCCCGACTACAGATCAGAAGGAAATGTTTTACCTAATGGTATTTTGGGACCTATGAGCCAAATTATAGTGGCTTAATACCGCTTAGGCCGGGGCTAGGGACATAGTTAGTGTAGCACACTATATAACTGCTCAGTAACAGACTCGATACAACCGAGTCTGCTATTTTTATGTCTTGTTTGTGTTCGTTGCTTCCAAGGGATCCAATGGATCCTTTCTTACTAGCTTTTGTTTAGTGCTGTGTATCGGTTGTAAAAAGTCAGAAAATTGAAGAAAAATGTAAAAAGTGAAGAAATTGTTTTGTTTTTACTTTGTACTCCTTTGGGAAATTCGTAAAAAAGCTCTAAAATACTTATATATAATAAACACTATACGATCGAGGCAAAAGGTGTTGTGGACTTGTTATACCGTTGTATTACAACTCATGCACGACTAAGAGAACGTCGTCGGTCAGTAATTGGACATTTTGTTTACTTACTTCAGATACTGATGAGGTTCTATTGATAGCAACAGAGGACTCTACGACGATTACGGTTACTAAAAATGGTTTAGGAGGACCAACTGTTGTAAGCTTTTTAACACATTAACTTACTTATATAAATCGAATGCCCCTAATGAGAGTTTTACGTGCCTTCTGCACGTGTTGCATTTCATTATCCGTTGTGACAGTAAACAAATGTTGATTTACCTATAAGATATTTAAACACGTTGAAAAGGCCTGTGACAGCGTCGATCATGAACTGTTTATGAAATGTTTAAGATATTTTGACTTTGGAACTTTCTTCATCAATTGGATAAATCTGTTTTATAACGATGCACAGTGTTGTGTCATAAATAATGATCATATGTCGGATTGCAGATATTTAAACATATTTTTTTGCCAATATTTTACATACTGAGTAATACAGTATCAACATATATACTATATTAATGACAATTGGGTCGGTTAATACTTTCTACCAACAGTAGATTAAACGTTTCCCAGATAAGATGCATAGAGGAGAAAGACATTTTCGCCTTATGTGTTTATTATAGCAATTGACATATTATACACAACCACAAGATAACATAATGCATAACAAATAATAACGATGAAATAAAAACAGCATTCGCGGATGATGATACTTTAATCTTAGATGGGTCAAAGAAAACCTTTGAAACACTAGTCACTGGTGTATACGGATTACAAACCAGTAATATTTCGTTTCGGTTCATTAAAAGATTGAAACGAAAAACACTACGAAGGTAAACAATTTACATGGAAAAAGGATAAAGCAACACCACTAGGAATCGTTTTTGCAAATGAAAAGGAAAAATATCAAGAACTTAACCTTAATCCAAAAATAGATGCAAGTATAAAATGCTTAGATCAATGGAAAAAAAGCACAACTTATCTAGCATAGGAAAAATAACGGTAATCAAAACATTTGCCTTACATAAACTGATATATCCCCTATCCATCAAAGTAGGCTAGTGTTTGAATCAAATTAAAACAAAACATATACAG
This sequence comes from Cyrtodaria siliqua, assembly GCA_037043455.1. NCBI lineage: Eukaryota > Metazoa > Mollusca > Bivalvia > Adapedonta > Hiatellidae > Cyrtodaria > Cyrtodaria siliqua. The sequence continues at coordinate 94,333 of JAWPHD010005520.1, read as the reverse complement.
TTTTATGGAAGGGTAAAGAAGAAAAAAATCAATAGAAAAACAAATATTAATTATTATGAGAATGGGGTGTCTTAAAATGATAGATTTGCATGGATTTGTTCATCAGTTCCATTAAATCGGAATGGGTCAAACAATTTAATGACCCAGAAAACCATAGCGATTAGAAGGATATTTACATGAAAGAATTAGATAAATATGGTGGAAGTATTTTATTTGAAAGCAATTTAGAAATTAAAGATGATAGCAAAATAATCACACGATCAACTTTTCTGTCTGAAATAATAAACTCTTAGTCAGAAATAAACTTCAATAAAAAGTAAAAACTTTCATAAACAGCTACTATGGAAATATACTGTAAAACATGGGATAACATCGGTGTTAAATATATTGAACAATTGTATAGCACAATTCTTTTTCATACATTTGCACATTTACAAACATTATGCAACATCCGTACATCTGAATTCTATTAAGGAGTATTATTATAATATTAACTATTACAAAATTGTTCAAAGCGTACCAAAGATGAAAAGAAGATATAAACAAAGAAGACAGAACACATAAATATAAGGAAACTATTTTATTGCAACAGCTGAGAAAACAAAAAAGTGTCATCAAATTGTTACACGACTAACCAGTTGAACGCTTAAAGACAGAATGACCAATTAAGCCTCACCTAAAATGAGAAGAACATCTAACGAACATAAACTGGAAACGGATACATATCTCACCTTTCAAAGTACAACACAACTTAATTATTTTTAATATAAACATGTAATGAGAATTATACCCACACATTAATTCCTCTATAACTCTAAAATAAGTAACATATGTCTCTGCGATTTTTGCAATATGCATTTTGAAAAAATCTACTAGAACTATGCAAAAAAACACGATAGCTATAGAACGTATACTATCTAGTTTTAAGGACAAACTTGCATACCGTATTAGCAAATGGGGAAAACTAAGTTTAAGTACAGAAAATTGTCAGACTGTATTCGGTATAAAAAAATTCAAGTTTTCGTTTTTGATCAAATCCCCTTTCTCTGTCTATTGACTATTGTCTTGCTAAATGTGTTTTCTTTTTTCCTCGTCCGTTGTCTAATACTTTCTACTTATCTCTCTTTGAATATAACCTATTTCTTGGAGTGAATACATGTGTATCGACACTTTGGTACCAGTATTTAAAGAGTCATTGATGTACATGGAAATTCAATTTTATCAATCTGAATTGTACTACTAAAATACTACTACTCTTACCCTATTAGTGTTAATAACGATATCCCCGCCAGGTTATATTCTCTAACAAACAAAGCAGCATTAATAGTCAATCTAAGTGTAACACATAAATGATCATGTGTATATGAATATAACAAAATAATAGAAAGCCTCAAAGCAAGCACTCAATGACTTGGCAGAGGCCAGAATAACAAGAAAACAAACCGTTAAGGGTAAGACAGGACAAAATGAAAGACAAATATCCAACTCTACAGTTGTTTGAAGTTACGAACTGTGCAGTACAATGGAACACGCTTTATTCGAATTGAATATAACGATAATGGGTCGTATATACATGGTATACATACATCAGTATAATGTGTTTTAATATATTTCTTCTCCGATTTAAAGGTGTCATAGTGTCATTGATACTGTTCAAACTAGAAAATGCATTTTTCTGTTACAATAACGATTCCGACTTCCGTGCACTCGCACCGATATATAAGGTAAACTGTCCTACACTTTTTGTTCTTATAGCCTTGAAATACGAACGAAACGCCGTCTGTAAACGCTTGTAATGCGTTTTTTTTCTTTATTTAAATTGAATATTTAGTTTTTACATTTGTGACGTTTTTGTTTTTAATTTAGCTTTTTTTCTAACATGTGTCGACAAACTATACATTTTTAAAGAAACACAACATTATGGTTGATGCTGTAGAATGAAAATACACGTTTTTAACTGATTTCGTGTGTAACATTAGTCCAATAAATTGTGTTTTTTCAACTAAGTACTATTTAAGAAGTGAAGGATCTTAAAACAGGAAAAAAGTTAATGAAATAAAACGTTGTCTGCCTAATAAGAGTGAATAATTGATACGTTGTTGCGTAACGGGTAATTAAACAAACCACGTTATATATTTATATTCGCTTGATACCTTGTTTTGGTTCAGACATTTTGTGCGTTTCTGATTTCGAATAAACTTCACTTTTCGCTAGGCGGAGCAAACTGCAGTGGTTCAAACATTTTTATTACATGAAATAGTTTGAGTGTATCTCACGTGTATAACCGCATTAATGGTTCGATTTGATAGGACAATTTTATTAAGAACAAAACATTTTAAAGAACACACGACAATCTTGTCTTATTTTCACGCAACGCGTATGTGGATGTTGTAAAAAGTGGAAAGATGTTCCAAAAGCATTAGTCATGTACATCCTTGATATTTAGTATACATGTTCACAATCGTTAACCCCACACATTGATGTAGGTTCGATAATTATAGATTATTATATGTCACTTTTCATATCGGCCACTGAATCATCCATGAGACCCTATATGTGCCCAAAGGCTTTAGCCTCGAGATATAATTCCTACACATATTATCTCTAAACTTTGATATATTGTGCGACATACCAGGGTTAGGGTTTGAAGTATTCCTAATAATGGTATATCGTACACTTTACCACAGTATTGAGATAATATGGGCAGGAATTATATCACGAGGGCTGAAAACACGACATGCTTCTGATTGACAAACTATTGTATAGTGTGATATATCACACTTAGAGATAGATTATTTGGATTTGATATAACACATCTAACATGGCAGATGCTATTTTCAGTATACACAAGCAAATACAATAGTCGGATAAAATATACCATACAACATGAAGTGAGTGGGGTAAATCAACATCTCTTTTAACGTATTTTGGTAATATTGTGAATATTGTATACTGATACACTGTTTGTAATTCAATTAGATGTGATGTTTGTATATCAGGTGTATGTATGCCAGTCATTTAAATGACTTTTGATATAAACAAATAAAACCAAATCACATATATCTATTTTTTCTGAAATAAAATGATCGGTCTTTACATTTTTTAATTGTTAACTCTTTTAAATGAACACCGACATATACTTTTTATCACATTTATTTGATAACCAAAAAAATCTCTATTATTTGCCAGTTTATTACAAATTTCTTCTAATAATTTCTATAAGTTTGTCTTGCCAAAAATTTGCCAAAAATACAATTTTCTGTGATTTTTTTTTGTTTCATTAGAAGGTGTGCTGAAATTAAAAACTTCAAAGATTTCTCCTATTTTTTTTTATCATTTTAAGGGTTTTCTTACTTTTGTATTGATACCTGTTTTGCTTCCCCTAACTTTTTTTCATTTGCTTCTTTTTTTATCTAAAGCCATACCCAATTTGCAGCTGATTCTGAATTTAAAACCCCACTTTGGGCTTTGGGGGTGTATTAATAAAGATTAATATTGCTAAAAAGTTAAATCACCAGCACATCATTATTTTTCCAGAAACTACCTAGTAATATGTTAGTCTTCATAAAAAAACAGGAAAATTAAAAATTCTTGTTAAACTGATATTCACCAGAGGGCACCCTTAAGCTACTATATCTAAACTGCTATAGAAAAAAATGATTATGTACATGTTTTTGTTTATTATTCACTAAACTACCGTGACGCTGCCAGGGTTAGGCAGCTCTATAACATATTTAAAAACAAAAGCTTAGGGTTACTGAATAGAGATCTAGAAAATTGTCGTGTTCCCCCTTTTATACTATACACCCTGGTAAATATTTTACAAAATAACTAACTACATTATACATGCGTTACTTTATTATCCATCGTGTCTCTACATAGCTCTTCTTTTAATATTCTGCTTTCTCTTCTATCAGTCGTACTCCTTTTCACTGCCGTGTTAGTTTAAAGCTAGATCGGTGAATAAATTAATAAAATTTTATTTTCCAGTTCAACGGTAAAACTGATTCAGCCACTGTTTCTCTGACACTAAATGAAGGACAAATGACAAGTATATACTGTGTTGGTGCTTCTCTTAGCTGCTCCGAATTAGAATTGGCAGGGGACAAGAATTTTGCGGTCTTAATTGGAGATAGTGGAAAGTACTTCCCTTCTGATACGGATGGAGCTTTTGCATTGCAAGTGCCTGCCATACCTTACTTGGGAAGAACATACGTGCTTGTAGATTTACTTGATGAACAATACGTATCAATATCCGATACTGTTGGTGGGGTCTATAGCTTTTACGATGTTAATGGTGATGTCGGCCCTCTTGCAGATGCGTTTGCATACACTGCGTCTTCATCTTCGGCTAGTTATTACAGCGATAACGTCTACATGATTCAACACGTTACGGGTAAGTTAGTCTTCATCTTCGGCTAGTTATTACAGCGATAACGTCTACATGATTCAACACGTTACGGGTAAGTTAACACTGCGTCTTCATCTTCGGCTAGTTATTACAGCGATAACGTCTACATGATTCAACACGTTACGGGTAAGTTAGTCTTCATCTTCGGCTAGTTATTACAGCGATAACGTCTACATGATTCAACACGTTACGGGTAAGTTAGTTATTACAGCGATAACGTCTACATGATTCAACACGTTACGGGTAAGTTATTTATTACAGCGATAACGTCTACATGATTCAACACGTTACGGGTAAGTTAGTTATTACAGCGATAACGTCTACATGATTCAACACGTTACGGGTAAGTAAGTTATTACAGCGATAACGTCTACATGATTCAACACGTTACGGGTAAGTTAGTTATTACAGCGATAACGTCTACATGATTCAACACGTTACGGGTAAGTTAGTCTTCATCTTCGGCTAGTTATTACAGCGATAACGTCTACATGATTCAACACGTTACGGGTAAGTTAACACTGCGTCTTCATCTTCGGCTAGTTATTACAGCGATAACGTCTACATGATTCAACACGTTACGGGTAAGTTAGTCTTCATCTTCGGCTAGTTATTACAGCGATAACGTCTACATGATTCAACACGTTACGGGTAAGTTAGTTATTACAGCGATAACGTCTACATGATTCAACACGTTACGGGTAAGTTAGTTATTACAGCGATAACGTCTACATGATTCAACACGTTACGGGTAAGTTAGTTATTACATCGATAACGTCTTCATGATTCAACACGTTACGGGTAAGTTAGTTATTACAGCGATAACGTCTACATGATTCAACACGTTACGGGTAAGTTAGTTATTACAGCGATAACGTCTACATGATTCAACACGTTACGGGTAAGATAACGTCTACATGATTCAACACGTTACGGGTAAGTTAGTTATTACAGCGATAACGTCTACATGATTCAACACGTTACGGGTAAGTTAGTTATTACAGCGATAACGTCTACATGATTCAACACGTTACGGGTAAGTTAGTAATCATTTGTGCTGTGTAAACTTTACTTTTAAATTAAACAAGTAGTCGAAGTCGATGGCACGTCGTTGCAAATACCTGCTGTTTGCCCTCTCATGGATTTTGAGTGGTAGAATCATTGCAAAATGACTATTCTCAAAGGCCTTCAGGTTGATACCTTGATAATGTCCATATTTTAACTTTTGGCGATTGCTTCTCGGCCCTGAATCCCCAGAAAGATTGAAAACAACCTTAAGTTTACGTACTCTCAAAAAATCTCAATTTAATATTGATTTAAACACTTTTTATTCAAACATTTTCTCCTCAGAAATTAGTTAGTCACATTAATCCAAACTCCACAACAATAATGTGTAGATCAATAGCTTCCGCGTCAATTCAACATCCAAAATAGTCACCGTTAGTCGCAAATGGTCAGAACAATAACATTCTTCTTCTGAATTCTTCTTCTTCAGAAAGATTAACCAGCTGTCGACGTTTACTTAAACAAACGACCGTTGTCTAAAATGAGCCTCCTGTGATCACAGTTTTATATTGAGTTATATAGGAAAATCGTTAAGACATGTTCTTCTATGAAACTGAAAGATCTAGAGTACAACGAATTATTTTGCATGTAGCATTTGAATTCTCAACGACGGTTGTTAAAATGATGTATCTATAGTCAAATTTAGTCCTGCCCCAAGGCTCACACTCTTAAATATAGTTATGTAAGGAAAACGTTTAAAAGCTAGTCTTCTCTACAATATCGTGAGGTCTAATATTGAGCATTAGCATATACTAACTCGGCAAACTCTACCAAGTTTGTTCATGGGGTCAAATTAGGTCAATTTAATCCTGCTCCGAGGTCTCAAATTTACAAAAAAAATCCTCTTCTCAAAAACGTTCGTATGTTATGCTTGTAGCATTGCTTATGACCGGTCACCAAGAAATAAAAAATGGCCTCGCCCCAGGGGTTTTAAGTTTTACATATGGTTGTATAAGAAACAAGAGGACCTAGAGGGCCTCTGGACGCTCTACTTGCTAAAATAGCTCTTATATCAAGGATTGTTGTCATAAAATTCAACCGTAAGACATGCGCAACTAGACTTGGCACTCATCATCTCCGCCTATTGAAATCCGTCCAGGAGTTCAGAAGAGACTAGTCTGCACAAAGTTTGTGTATTAGAACCTTTAAAGGAACATAACTCCGCCAAAATCATTCAACCGGAAAACGGCGATGATATGCACAACTGGGCTTGATACTGATTATTCTTGTCAAGTTTCGTTGATATTCGACCAAAGTTTCAGGAGAACTAGTCCGGACAAAGTTTGTGTAATAAAAACTTTAAGGGCCATAACTCCGCCAAAAAATCATTTTTTACCGGAACACGGCAATGAGGAACACGGCAATGAAATGCAAAGGAACAATGCCGATTCCTATGGAAAAAAACAGTTATACTTTAAAAATGTGCTAGAACATTTCCAAAACATAAAGTATTTTAAAGTGTTTATTAAACGTTAACTGTGCATTTACATGCTTGGGGACCATACGCCGCCGGCCATGGAATGGTATGAAAATACTACTTCAAAGGTTTCATGTTCTCACCATCAGTACACCATCCTCGGGATAGTTAAAATGTTCGTACTTGTGACGTTTTAAGTAATGAGTTCTGCTCAACCCGGGGCTAGAGGGCGTCAACGGTAGCAAGCATCTACCACTACCGTTCATGAACAGTCTCAATAAACCCCAGACTGCAATGTTATGTTTTGTTTATTTATTGTGTTCGACGATTTCCTAATTTCTCTTTTCACACTCTTTTTATATATCACATAATGCAGTGTGGCGGTGGTAAAACATCTCCCCATGCTTGCAGTCATAACTGTTATTCTCTCCGATCTTTGGAGATCACTGGGCATGCTATTTGTATACAGATATAGGTGATTCCACTACTCCAGCATTGAATGGCCTAACCCTGCAATCATGAGTGTGAATTCGGGGACCAGTAGACTATACTGCGTACCGGGTACCAGTCTACTTTGGTTCTCCCGATATCATAAGTTATTAGGTTGACCTGAAAAATAAATTGGAAACCGATTACCGAGGGAGGGTTGCTGGACTATGAATGGCCCAGAGTATTGTTTAATCACGCTTGCGATATGTTGTTGGCTTTTTAGCTCAGTCGTTTACTGTTACTTGTGGTTGTTACTTGTGGTACGCAGGCTTCATAACCTCTGCTTCCAACTAAATTGCATTTTTTTTTTTCGTCCTTTGCCTTTTTGTTTAGGGTAAAGCATTTGTTAGAACCTGTTCGTCCTACAGTCTTGAACGGTCTTACTGAAACCGAGACTGCAATATATGTATATGTATATATATTTTGTTATTATTTATCGGGTTCGGCCATTTCCAAATTTCTCCTTTCATACTCTTTTTTAGACTAAGATGCCCTAGCATCAATAGAAAGGGCACCCGTCTGTGCAGAAGTAATGGTTTGAAAATATTTACACGTAAGGCTGTAACATCTGAATATTATGAGTAACTAGGTGAGTTTACTTTAATCAATGATTAACAAGAAGTGGTAGATGTAAGCCATATACCCCGCCGAAGATCTTTTTATGCGTGTAAAATAATTACGTTTTATGTGGACGTTTTACATTTTAGAAATTTCAACAATGTTCAAAGACTTGTTATTCCTGAAATTTTGAAATATCATGCAACAGAAACTCCTGAACATATTCTCTAGTTGACATCATGCTGATACGTCCTACCAAGTTTTGGAGAAAAACGCTAGAAATTATAAAAGTACTTCCTGTAAATTTTCATTACTATTGGATAACATTTATAGGAGGAATTGAGAGTTTTTTCCCTTGAAAATAATCAAAATCCTATGATTCCGCCAATAATCATTCAACAGGAATTCCCTGAATTATGCGATATTAGACCTAACAGTATACAAGCTACCAAGTTTCATGACAATCGGATGACAAACGAAGGAAAGTTAAGCGACGGCCTGACGGACGCTTACCATTACAATATTGATATGTTCTAGGGTTACAGTATCATTTTACTAGAATGAATGAATGAATGAATGAATGGTGTTTTACGGCACATCAACACATAAATAGGTCATATTGTGCGCAAAAATTTATGAAAAATGAAGAAATGAAGTATTAATTAAAAACTATTGTAAATATATAAAGATAAAACTATTAAAAAATAAGGGATGATAAGGTGTAATATAAACTATGTATGTAAATCAACAAATGCCCGTCAACGGGTATATAAACAAGTAAATATATATATAAGAACACATTATAATGATTTATATAGTCTGATCTCTTTTAGGAAATCTAAAACAAGACTAAAATCTATAGTATCAAATAACTCTTTCATAGTATTAACATTGTAGTGCCTTTGACGCACAGGATCAAAGTCTACACATTCCAATAAGATGTGTTTGACCGTTAACGGTGCAAAGCAGGGTATACATTCTGGTAATTGCTCAGCTTGTAATAAATATGAATGAGTAAAACATAGAACAGAACAGAACATAATTTTATTCAGATTTGTACATATATAGTACATCAACTAATACATATCTAAGTTTACAATACATCACGTGACAAGAGAGAGGATGAATACATTACTGGTTCACAATTAGAGAATATTTAATACTAAAAGATTCTCTAATATAATTACACAAATTTAGTAATATTTTTTTGTCATTTGATTTTATAAGCTCAATGAATTTAAACATTGAAGGTCTAATAAAATAATATTTCTTAATGTATTTTTTTCTTAAGTCATTGAAACGTCTACAAATACATATGAAATGATACTCGTCTTCTATATCCCCAGAATCACAATATAGACAAATTCTTTCATTTCGTGCTAACCTGTTTGGAGCAAATCTGCCCGTCTGAATCCTAAGAGGATGAGATGGCAACCTAATTTTAGAAAATGAGTAAGGCAACATATCTAAATAAGTTTCGTACTCAAAATGATTCTTAAAACATTTATATGAGTCTAAACCTGGACTATTATCAATTGATACATGCCACTGTTGAATAAAATTGTCAATAACTCTTTGTTTAAAAACATTTAGAAATGATTTTACATTTAACTGGACTGCATATCCAAGTCCATGACTATGTAAAAGATTTTTAACACTTGCAACCCAATTTTTATAGCCTCTCTCACAATCATTTACACCTTGGGTATACACTGTTTTAACTAGAATATTATCACTATTTGCAACTTTACACCAATACTTTATTATACGCACATATCGCGTTATATAAAGAGGGTATCTACCCATTTCTCCATGTACACCACTAGAACTAGTGTTTGATTTTACCCCTAATATTCTCTTCAAAAATGTCAAATCTATTCTTCAATTTCCTTAAACTTATTAAAACCCCATATCTCCGAACCTATATCCTAAAATAGATCCAACAAAATAATCGAACAATTGACATAACATTTTTGGGTTTAACTTTATTTTCTTACAATTATATAATAAAGCATTTAGAGCTTTTAATGACTTCCCAATAATATGTTCTTGATTTTTTAAAAAGGACCCTGTGTAATTAAAAAGTGTACCCAAATAATTGAAGTCGTCCACCACATCTACTAAAACCCCGTTATAATTCCATTTCTCATCGTTATGTATTGGACCTCTATTTTTAAACACCATAATGTTTTTTCGGTATTAACCTCCAGGCCCCAAGTGTTACAGTACGTATACAAAAGGTTTAAGCTATTTTGTAACTCCTCTACCGACCTCCCAACGACAGCCATATCATCAGCAAATAAAAGAAGTATCAAAACTATTTCATCAATTATCAAACCAAAATTACCATCATTTTGCATAAACAATTCTAAATAATATAACGTGTAATATAACGTGTATGCCCTATCCTGCACCGGGCTAGGAGAACTTCTTCTCGACGAATGGGTCTACTAGAAGAACGCCATTCTCCAAGTAACGGTTTAATTGAATGGAGTTTATTGTTAACTGACAAATCCCAAGCGGCTTGCCAAGAGTTACGAATAAATGTGTTAATACAACTTTTAAAATCAGTATAAGGTAATTTAGTATTAGATATATGTTAATCTAATGCTGCTTTAGCAGCACTATCGGCTCTATCATTACCACGTATTCCTACATGGCTTGGAAGCCAGCAGAAAATAATAACATTATCAACTATAAGAGAATTGTACTTTTCTAAAAGCTGAAGCACAACTGGGTTATCATGTTTCATATTACACAGTGCTTGAAGAGAGGAAAGAGAATCAGAAAATATTACAAAATGGTCATCATCAGATTCCTGAATATAATTTAAAGCAAGTTCAATTGCCTTAAGTTCAGCTGAAAAGATAGAGGCCTTTTCATGCAGGCGGCTCTTTATGCTGTGTTTGTGAATAACAGCTGCTGCAGCTACCTTGTCTCCATCTTTAGAACCATCTGTGTATATATGTTGAAAGTTACTCTATTTCGATTTAATTTCATTAAATTTGCTTTGAAAGACAGTAGGGTCTGTACTGGATGTGTTACTGTTACAAAGATCAAAAATAATTGTTGGTGTTTCCAAAGTCCACGGTGGAATTTGTGGTACTTTGTACTTGGCAATCAAATTTAGGTCGATTTCAGTGTCTCTTAATATTGGTTTAATACGAAGACCAAATGATCGAATGGCCTTCGGTTTTCGATCAAAAAGAGGTTCATAACTTGGATTAAAAACATTATCGAAAGTTGGGTTTGAAGGGTTAGACTAAAATTTAATGGCGTATTGAAGAGGTAATTTGTCCCGTCTATGAGACAGTGATGGTTCATTAGCTTCAACATATAGACTTGAACATGTAAATAAGGTCAGGTTGTATTAATACATTTATACATTGTACGATTTTCATGTACATTCATCAGTCTATTGATGTTTTTATGATAACAGAGTAGAGGACATCACAATCAACCTAAGAGAGCTTTAATCTAGTCATTTAAAAGTTTAATTATTTTATTTTTACCTCATGTCATCTATTATCCATTCAGCAATTCCAAAGTGAAGTATTTACCATGTGTTTGTTTAAGTATGCAGCCATTTTTAAACCTATACATCGCATTGCATTGTGGGAAGTTCATTTGTGGTCACTTTGATGTTGCTGTTTTTAGCTCTCAAGAAGATTCGTTCTATGATTATTTGTAGCATGGTCACTGAAAATTATCTTTGTAATAGCACATGTGTAAATCGTTGAATTGAAAATAACACCTGTCGGAATAAATGGTGTACTACAACTACCAGTTATTGAAAGTTAGAGTATGGCAGGGAGCTGAAATGCACATGCTACAAACATTGGTTAATTTAAACATCTCGATGAGCTACGCCCATCTCGATGTTTAAATTAACCAACTCAATGAAACCATACTCTATCTATTACTTGTAGCATAGTCACTGAAATTTCCGTTGTAATAGTACAGGTGTAAACCATTTAATTGAAAATAAATGGTGTACTACAACTACCAGTTATTGGAAGTTAGAGTATGATAGGGAGCTGAAATGGACATGCTACAAAACAAATAGAGTATGGTCTCATCTCGTTGGTTAATTTAAACACTTCGATGGTTTACGCCCATCTCGGTGTTTAAATCAACCAACGAGATGAGACCATACTCAATATATTACTTAGGAAATGAGAAGTGATGTATCATTTAATTGTGTTGTTTAAGAATTGTTACAGTATTTAAATCCATACAGTTATAATTACTTTTCTGTGATTAATTAAATTAACGACATATTGATAATACAAGTTAATTTACTGAAGCTGTCTCCTGTATTTATTTACCACTCCATATACATTTTGTTGGAATTCATGTTTAGATTATATTTATAATTTAAGCAGAAGAAACACACATAAGTGTATACGTGTTATACAGTACGCCACCAAATGAAGATATACATATAAGAGTATATGTGTTGATACGCTACCAAATCGCATAGAATTAATAGTCGGTTCGTGAGGGGTTGCCAATTTAAATTGAAAATATCAATAACAAGTAAAATGAAACCGAATATGATTCTTGATTTATATATTACATCACTGGATGTTATAGAATTTACTTTATCATGAATCAGAGTACATCCTGGTAAAATAAATAATGCATTAATGTCCAGTGTTATATGCTTATGAATGAGCATTCTCGTTATATATCTCAAAAACATCGTACGAAAAATACATGTAGTTATCGTTTAACGTTCCACTATGCACCAGTTATCGTTTAACGTTCCACTATGCACCAGTTATCGTTTAACGTTCCACTATGTAATAGTTATCGTTTAACGTTCCACTATGTCTGCCTCGTATGTACCAGTTATCGTTTAACGTTCCACTATGTTTGCCTCGTATATAACAGTTATCGTTTAACGTTCCACTATGTCTGCCTCGTATACATGTAACAGTTATCGTTTAACGTTCCTCTATGTTTGCCTCGTATGTAACAGTTACCGTTTAACGTTCCACTATGTCTGCCTCGTATGTAACAGTTATCGTTCAACGTTCCATTATGTCTGCCTCGTATGTATCAGTTATCGTTTAACGTTCCACTATGTCTGCCTCGTATATAACAGTTATCGTTTAACGTTCCACTATATCTGCCTCGTATATATGTAACAGTTATCGTTTAACGTTCCACTATGTCTGCCTCGTATGTTCCAGTTATCGTTTAACGTTCCACTATGTCTGCCTCGTATGTAACAGTTACCGTTTAACGTTCCACTATGTCTGCCTCGTATGTAACAGTTATCGTTCAACGTTCCACTATGTCTGCCTCGTATGTAACAGTTATCGTTTAACGTTCCACTATGTCTGCCTCGTATATAACAGTTATCGTTTAACGTTCCACTATGTCTGCCTCGTATACATGTAACAGTTATCGTTTAACGTTCCACTATGTCTGCCTCGTATGTACCAGTTATCGTTTAACGTTCCACTATGTCTGCCTCGTATGTAACAGTTATCATTTAACGTTCCACTATGTCTGCCTCGTATGTAACAGTTATCATTTAACGTTCCTCAATGTCTGCCTCGTATGTACCAGTTATCGTTTAACGTTCCACTATGTCTGTCTCGTATACATGTAACAGTTATCGTTTAACCTTCCACTATGTCTGCCTCGTATGTACCAGTTATCGTTTAACGTTCCACTATGTCTGCCTCGTATGTAACAGTTATCATTTAGCGTTCAACTATGTCTGCCTCGTATGTAATAGTTATCGTTTAACGTTCCACTATGTCTGCCTCGTATGTAACAGTTATCATTTAACGTTCCTCAATGTCTGCCTCGTATGTAACAGTTATCATTTAACGTTCCTCAATGTCTGCCTCGTATGTAACAGTTATCATTTAACGTTCAACTATGTCTGCCTCGTATGTAATAGTTATCGTTTAACGTTCCACTATGTCTGCCTCGTATGTAACAGTTATCATTTAACGTTCCTCAATGTCTGCCTCGTATGTACCAGTTATCGTTTAACGTTCCACTATGTCTGCCTCGTATGTACCAGTTATCGTTTAACGTTCCACTATGTCTGCCTCGTATGTAATAGTTATCGTTTAACGTTCCACTATGTCTGCCTCGTATGTAACAGTTATCGTTTAACGTTCCTCAATGTCTGCCTCGTATGTACCAGTTATCGTTTAACGTTCCACTATGTCTTCCGATGTTTTTTTAAAATTGTATGTAACACAAGCAAGATGTCGGTTGATACATATAAACAGAGGAGAAACATGGAAGTCGCCAAACACGATAAATATAACAAATACTGCAGTCTCGGTTTGATAGAGACTGTTTGTGAACTGTAACGAAAAAATGCTAGCTACCATTCACGTCCTATATCGCCAGGTTGAGTGGAACTGAATATTTAAAATGTCGATAGTACAAAATCTTGAGCCTTCCCAAAGATTGCATGCATATGACGGTGAACATGGAATGTTCATACCATTCTCTGACCAGCGGCGTATGGTCCTAGTTTCTGACAAAATGCTTTGCCCTAAACGAGAAAACAGTGTGCGAAATAAACAAAATGGAAATTAGTTGAGAGCAGAGGTTACGAAGCCTACGTATCACAATTAACAGTCAAAAGACTAAATTAAAAAGCAGACAACATATCCTAAGGGTGATTAAACAATACAGAGAGCCATAAAGTCTGGGGTAGTGGAACCACCTATTCGAAATTAAAGTAAGAAAGAAAACAAAGTTTTGTAAAATATACCACCGATATCTGTATATAAATAACGGGTTCAGCGCTCTCCAAAGATATATTGGCATACGTTAATCATATTCGTTTGCAATAAATGTATACACTGTATCATATAAAAACACTACATGTTAATAATATTAAATTTGTTGTTAACATATTCTATAAAATGTCAACATTCTCGACATTTATTATTTTTCACTATTTCAGATGCGACAACAAGCAAGCCTTCGGTACTTTCATACCCTTCTGTTTACCAGTGGGGAATCCATCAGTTTTTCTACGCAACGGAAGGATATATCTACACAATTGTCATTGTTGCAACTCCCGGTGAGACAAAGGACATTACAGTAACGACTTCCGGCATAACGATTGGTTTTACGGATACCCGGCTAGGAGACGAGGGAACCGGATTTCCAGGAGATACGTTTAGTGGTAGAATCAGTAGTGTTGGTAAGTACTTAGTGGTAGAATCGGTAGTGTTGGTGAGTACTTAGTGGTAGAATCAGTAGTGTTGGTAAGTACTTAGTGGTAGATTCAAGATTGCTGGTAAGTATTTAGTGGTAGCATCAGTAGTGTCGGTAAGCACTTAGTTGTATAATCAGTAGTGTTGGTGAGTACTTAGTGGTAGAATCAGTGGTGTCGGTAAGTACTAAGTGGTAGCATCGGTAGTGTTGGTGAGTACTTAGTGGTAGAATCGGTAGTGTTGGTGAGTACTTAGTGGTAGATTCAAGATTGCTGGTAAGTATTTAGTGGTAGCATCAGTAGTGTCGGTAAGCACTTAGTTGTATAATCAGTAGTGTTGGTGAGTATTTAGTGGTATAATCAGTAGTGTCGGTAAGCACTTAGTTGTATAATCAGTGGTGTTGGTAAGTACCTAGTGGTAGAATCAGTGGTGTCGGTAAGTACTAAGTGGTAGCATCAGTAGTGTCGGTAAGCACTTAGTTGTATAATCAGTAGTGTTGGTAAGTACTTAGTGGTAGAATCAGTGGTGTTGGTAAGTACTTAGTGGTAGAATCAGTGGTGTCGGTAAGTACTAAGTGGTAGCATCAGTAGTGTCGGTAAGCACTTAGTTGTAGAATCAGTAGTGTTGGTAAGTACTTAATGGTAGAATCAGTAGTGTTGGTAAGTACTTAGTGGTAGAATCAGTAGTGTTGGTAAGTACTTAGTGGTACTTAACTGTCACGACACACTTACCCTATAGTCATCCCAGTAAAACGGGACAGTGTAAAAAAGATATCCCCGCCAGGTTATATTCTCTGACAAACAAGGCTGCATTAATAGGCAAACTACGTATAACAAATAAATGATCTTGTATATATGAATATAAAAAAGAGAAGCATAGCAAGCCACAAAGCAAGTACCCAGTGACTTGGCAGAATTTCAGAGCAACACAAGAACAACCCGTTAGGGTACGACAAGACAAGATTTAAGAAAAGCATGAAATGATACTGTCCTTTGAAGATTTAGGTAGACGTCATCGTAGGGTCCACAATCAAAGAGGAAAACATAATGGCGAACTGTAAATGGGTCAACCACTAAAATTGCAGTGCGTTGCAAAATGATAGGGTCATAACCTCTTTTGATAAACTTTTTAATAAGTTTAATAAAGATTGTATGAAAATAAACAGCAACGCTTCAGTCCCATCATTTCCAAATTGCCGGTATATAGAGCGACATGCATTATTAGAAGTTAATAAGTATTTATATCTGTGTTTGAGTCTATAACGATTCAAAGTATTGGAGTTTGGACGATTTCATTTGAAATGCAAAGAATAGGTGAATCAGGTAAAACTGCACACATGACTGAATGTTTGCCTTCTTCGAGAAGATTAAATATGTGCAATATTTACTCACTCCTCATATGACGCGCTGGTGAAGTGGCTTGCGATCAGATTTTTAAAACGAGTAACATTGGTAGTCGTGGGTTCGAGACCCATTTATTTATTTATTTTTATTATTTAAATTGTTCATTTTAAGTGATCGTCTGTTTATATATTTTTATATTTTTTTATTCTTTAATACATAATTTCATTTCTTCTCGTAGTTACAAAACCCACGTGCGTTTTGGACAATAGGGCTACCGCCTTGGAACGGTCAGTATAGTTCTAGCATCGTCGTTGTAGCTTTTAGCTCGGTGATGGCTGTAAATGAATGTTAAAGATATAACAAACACGTTTGAATATTCTTATCGAAGACTGTACGAAATTTTAAGGCCTTATTACACATGATCTTTAAAAAGAGAAGATGAAAATACAAACAACAAATAGTTGGACTCGAACCCACGACATTTCAGGTAATGTCTTATACCCAACCACTTAACTGTCACGGCCACTGTAACTTAGCTGTAACAATCTACATTTCAATTAATATATGCTAGCTGAGAGCATGCCTTTGAACGGGACACCCCTAACAAATGGACGATTACCTTCAATTATTGATTTTAAAGCATGTCGTGCTCAGATCGCTCAATCCATTGAGTATTTTGGTATACAATGTGTCGTAGAGGACATGCGGACCCAAACTCTCTCTCCACTTGGAAAAGATTATAGATAAACGTATTAATTTTATAATGCTAACCCCTCTTTACTTTCTCCGAGAGCTAGGTTTTCGTTACGTAATTTAAAATCGGGGAATTCACGAATTTCATAATAAATTTGTTTTTGTTCTTGCTGATAAAGCAGCTAATAATGTAATTATTTTTTGACGCCTACATTACGTGAATGTTTTATCTCTAGAACTCGGTAGCACTAATTCGTATATTCCAGTTCAATCTACTGAGGATGATGTTGTTTCCACACATATCACTCGGTGCACTACTTTTAAGGCTGGGGTAGACAAAAAGCAAAACAAAACGGCCAACTATGTAATGGATTCCTAAATTACATAATACAAATCCACATAAAGCCCAATTTATTTCTAATTCTAGTGTCTGCACCACCACAAACATCTCCAAGCTTTTAACTTCTTGTCTTACTGTCGTTAAAGATCACGTTAAACAATAGTGTGCTAAAACTTATGAAAACTCCGGGATTAGTTTGTTTTGGTCTATTAAAATATTAAAACATCAGGAAACGTGCTTGATAAAATTTGCAATAAACGTCAAGTTTCATCTACAAGTACTTATGACTTCTTTACACTATATACAACTTAACCACATCAAAAACAAGCGTATTGCTCTTATTTAAAAACGTTTGCTAGAGAAAAACTACATTTTTTGCTAACAGGCAGTTTAGACAATTACACTGTGTGGACATTTGTAAAGCTCTCATTTTCCTATCAGATAATTTTTCGTCAGGTATGGAACTACCGTTTATAGACAAATTGTTGGTATCTCTATGTATACAAACTGTGCACCTCTTGTCGCAGATTTGTTCTTGTGTATTGCTATGAAAGATATGTTATTTGAATCTTTCATCTTTCTTTTCTACTATGGTTAATAACATCTATCCTAAGGAACTTCAACTCAACAAAGCTAACATTTCTGATACTGTCGAGTCTTTTCTTGAGTTGCATCTCTCTATTGAAAATGGCGAACTAATCAGTAAAATCTATGATTTTAATTTTGATCTTTTTAATGTTCCCCGAGCTACTTCTTATTCGTTTCTCTAGAGCTTGTAGTCGTGTTGAGGACTTTAATATTCGTAATATTTGTATAACTAAAAAGCTACTCCAGCAGGGCTACCGTTACTTACCATATACTTCGAAAAACCTTTGCAAATTGTTTTTATCACAACCTGACTTCTATGGAGATGTGTACAAACTTCGTAAGATCCTTGATCATAATCACTTTAATACAATATTTATTAAACTTGCTAAACAGTTTATCAGAAGAGGTTATTACCATATCATTTTGCAACGCACTGCATATTTAGTGTTTGACCCATATACAGTTCGCCACTATGCTTTCCTATTTGATTGTGCGATGACCGGACAGATTGTGGACCCTAGCTATGATGACGTCTACCTAAATCCTTATAGGACGGTTGCGTTTGATTTTTGTCTTTAATCTGGTCTTGTCATACCCTTAACGGTGTGTTCTCTTGTTGCTCTGGCTTCTGTCAAAACTGAGATATAGGGTCCTAAACTAAACAGCGTCCAAACGCGATTTGCATCGTAGGTCTGCACTGTACTACAAACAAGGAGCAATACTAATAATTATTAATAATTAATTATACAATGAAAAAATACAAAATACAACAGAAAGGGGTGGTGAAGACAGGGTTACCGACTTGGGACGGTCAGTAGGCATAAGGCCTACAGGTTAGTTGAATCGATTTCATGCGTACGCAACCCACGCTATTACCCTGTCTTCTGCGCCCATATAGACGATACAGTGTAAACAAAACTACATCTCATCAAAAGGAATTCTCTAGCAATAAAGTCCACATCTAGAGAAACTAGCAAAAGAAACACTAAGATGTTGTTGTAAAGCTATATAAAATACAAAATAATAAACAAATCAATCACTAAACATACAGTGTGTTGTAATACTAAAGGGTCGTATCCTTTTCTGACGAACTTCCTGATTAATTTTGTAAAGTTGTTAGGAAATCCGTCAGATCCCTTTAACTTTCGAAGTTTATAGACCACAATTCCATAACATAAGGGTTGTGATATTCCTAGTCGCAGAAGTGTTTTAAGGTTGGCGTACTTCTTTAGTATGTTTTCGTTGCGGCGGTAGAATTTTGAGAAAGATCGACGTAGTTTGTACGAAATTCCTGCTGAAGAAGTTTACTTGTAATAACTTGAATTCGATCATTGAAGTATATAACATCATTACAAGCTCTAGCAAAACTAATGAGCTGGGAGATATAAACGGATGATGTAGCACGAGGTATGTGGCAGTGGTCATCTCTCTTATCGTAGATGTTATGTATGAAATCATTAGAAATTGAGAGATGAAGATCGAGGAATGCTGCTTCAGTATCCGAACTGTTGACTTTATTCATTCCTTTGATCATTTATATGTTTTACTTATATTGATTATTAATGCTGCCTTGTTTGTTAGAGATGATAACCTGGGGGAGATATCTTCATTTACACTGTTCCGTTTATTGGAATGACAATAGGGTAATATTGTGGTTTGGTGCACCCTAGAACCTGGTTTAAACCCCCATCATCCTTTTTTTGCCACTGACCGTTCCAAGGCGGTAGCCCTATTGTCAATCTTTTTGTGTTTGTGATGTCTTATTTTGCTTTTTATTCATCTTTATAGTTGTTCTTTGCTTCTTTGTGTGTTTGTGGTTGAGTGTCGTCCTTGAATGATACTTTTCCTGTTCGATTTTATATCTACTTTTACCCAAAAATCGGTATGCATTCACGGCTCAAAGCACAAAATCCATGTATACATATACTACAGCTATTTTTGCTAAAATTTAAAAGGTTCTAATATCAGGAAACATATTCATTATTGAGTTAATGTGTATGTCTGCTTCAAATTGGTCCTTCGTTACTGTAAACATAAGGATTAAGTCATGTCTTAAAGGAAATATAGACATATTTAAAATGATGACGTCATAGATGAACTTATCAAAATGATGTCTTCCATGTCCATTTTAGGACAACCTTCAATTGTCATTTCTTCTATGTTTATCATCCGATTTTGATAATTATTTTACCCTTTTACAAGTTTTCAGACCGTTGAATATAAAGCTTTTTTGTATATTTGCCTACATGTTCTTTATAACAATGGAGAATATTGTAAGACAATAGAAATATTCATGTGGCTGTATTTTTTGATAACCTTTGAGCAAGAAAGAAGCTTGCAACCTTAAAACGTATACATGTCTTTTCTGAGCACTTGACAAAAAACGCTGCAATCCGTTGATGCGACCAGTAAATCATGACAAGACGCAAATCATGTCATGTGACGTTAAACTGTCAAAACTGTGACAACTTTTAATTTAATAATATTTTATTGCTTGATGTTATTTACATAAATACATGTGATATAAAAATTACAATAATAAATAACAACTTTTCAATCTGTATGTCAGTTAACAATGAAATGTGTTTAGAAACAGGTTAACTAGTCCTGAAGTGATGACAATTTACGCTTTGCGGTAGTATATCAGTCGTGCAATGATCAGCTAACGCGACGTCGTCATTTAACAGACCAACAGAGGCATAGAAAATGAAAAACGTAGTTTACTCCATCCGTAGAAGGTTTGACCTTATTCAATTAGTTGGATGTATTAGGCATTTTCTGAGACCTGTTGTAGTCATGAATTGTGACAGCACTAAAAAGTTATTCAAGATGGCGTCCATTATGTTCACCAAGGTATGATATACAGTCATTATAATTGCTTTGTTGCTTAAATGAATGAATGAATGAATGGTGTTTTACGGCACGTCGACACATAAATAGGTCATATTGTGCGCAAAAATCTATGAAAAAATAAGTATTAATTAAAAATTAATGTAAATTTATAAAGATAAAACTATTAAAAAATAAGGGATGATCAGGTGTAATATAAACTATGTATGTAAATCAACAAATGCCCGTCAATATAGTAAATATATATAAGAACACATTACAATGATTTATATAGTCTGATCTCTTTCAGGAAATCTAAAACAAGACTAAAATCTACAGTATCAAATAACTCTTTCATAGTATTAACATTGTAGTACCTTTGACGCATAGGATCAAAGTCTACACATTCCAATAAGATGTGTTTGACCGTTAACGGTGCAAAGCAGGGTATACATTCTGGTAATTGCTCACCTTGTAATAAATATGAACGAGTATAACGTGTATGCCCTATCCTGCACCGGGCTAGGATAACTTCCTCTGCTTTGTTGCTTAACATGTGTACCAATACATATACTATTATAAAACATTACAGGTATGTATATCTTATATAGACAACTTATGCAAAGCAAACTTTAAGTAATTTGTGGCAAAGTTGTATATCACATTTTAGCGGCCATCTTGTACGCCATCTTGATAACCTTTAGTCCGAAACAATTCACGACTACAACAGGGATAGACATATTCCTGGGGTGTTACTCTAACATAGCCAAGCGTCAAACGTTTTACAGATATATGTTTGTTTTGTTTTAAAATTAACCAAGAAGACACAAAAACGCTCAAATCTGACCTTTGACCATTGATTGTGACCTTGAACTTGCCCTCTATTGCTAACTGTTGCGTGAGATAAATTGTTTATCTAAGATAGATACACCTACCTGTAATTGTTTATAATGATATCTTTATAGGTTCGAATGTTATGCAACAAATCAATTGTTACATTTTGGCGGGTATCTTGGACACTATCTTGAATAAATGTTTAGTGTTACCACAATTCATGACTACAACAGGGTTATACATATTACTGGGGTGTTACCCTAACATGATCAAGTGTCAAACCTCTACGGATGAGGTAGGTTACGTTGACATTTTTGCAATGCAACTGCTCTCGGGTTAGACCTTTTCGACATTAAACAACTACTTTACCGTCACACACACACACACACGCACGCACGCCCCCACCCACCTCCCCCACACATATTTCATACTTAGCTCGATAATGTGAACTCAACATACAAGCTATATACATGGTTTTACAACAATCGTTCTTTATCTAAAATATTATAAGAAAGTATGAAAGGAAAACAATGGAAAGGAAACAAAAGTATTTGAGAATGGAAAAAAAAAGATATCTGTAAATATCTAGCTCAGCGATATCCAAAGATCGGAATGAATAACAGTTCTGATTGCAAGCACGGGGAGACGTTGAATGAATAACAGTTCCAATTGCAAGCACGGGGAGACGTTTTACCGCCGACACACTGCACAGGCAACGCCACTATAATACAAAAAAAGTATGAAAGAAAAAAATTGAAAATCGTCGAACACGATACTGTAGTCTCGGTTTGATTGTTCATGAACGGTAGTGAAAAGTGCATGCTACCGTTCATGCCCTCTAGCCCCTGGTTGAGCAGAACTCAATATTTAAAATGTCAATAATACAGATATTTGAGCCATCTCGAAGATGGTATGCATATCACTTCTCGATGAAAATAAATCCTAACCCAACCCAACAAATATCCTCTATATGACTGACGTTATTATTAATACGATTTGTACGACATACTGATAATCTAAGTGTACAACATGCACCACTCTGAATGGAACATGCACCACTCTGTGTGGAACATGCACCACTCTGTGTAGAACATGCACCACTTTGTGTGCATTTTTTTCTGTTTCTAAGCGCTAGCTAGGTAAAAGATACCTTGCAGCGAGAGGATCAATAGTTAAGATGTCGACAATAAAAGGCAATACTTCGATATTATTGAGCTTAATTGTACACAATACATGAAAAGGATCCGACATCATTTATTCAGTATGTATGTCTTTGTTTAGCCGGACCTTTCCATCCATGGGATTTGTATTCCAACGTTGGCGGTTTCAGTGTGATTGATACAGACGTAAAGATAGAAGCAGGCCTCATAGAGTTCCGATCGGGAGAGAGTCGCAAACCGTTCATGCTGATTATCTACGAAGATGGACCAGATGGTCAGACCGCAATCCTGCCATTCGGCATTAGATACCCTACAATAAACCCGGTAGGTGTTTCATACGGATAACTAAAATGCGCTGGAGAACTGACGATCATAACATGCATGCGTGTTACATGATAGATGTTATATCAAACTGTGTTCGATAACTTCCGGAAACCCTAGTAAGTTTTAGATCTAACATGTTTATTTATGGGATAGTGAGTTGTCCGTCGTCCATCCGTCGTTCATCGTCGTCCGTCAACTTTTGCTTCGGGAACATTCTAGCACTTTCATTTATTATTTGATCTTTACCAAATTTTGCCAGATTAATTATATCAATGACAGCTGGGACAATTAGAAAACCAGCCAGATCGGATTAGTTTCACCGGAGTTATGTCCCGTGAATGGCTGTAAAACGCCATATTCTGCCTTGTGAACACTCTTACATCTTCATTTATTATTTTATCTTTACCAACCTTGCACAGATTGTTAATATCAATGACTGGTCGGACAAGTTTGAAAACTAGATCGATCATAACAGCAGAGTTATGGGCCTTGTTTTTCTGAAAAATGCCATCTTTCTGCCTTGTGACCACTCTGACACTTTCATTTATTATTTGGTCTTTACTAAACTTGCATAGATTGTTAAAAGCAATGAAATCTTGGACGCATTCGAAAACCAGCCTGATCTGACCATTTTCGCTGGAGTTATGGCCCTTGATTTTTGAAATATGCTATAATTTGGCCTCTTTAACATGACAGAGCCTTCATTTTTCGTCGGATCTTTTACAGATTTTACCAGATTGTAAATATCAATAAAAGCTTGAAAACCAGCTAAATCGTATTAGTAACACTGGAGTTAAGGCCGAGTTAGTTAAACTAAATACTGTATTTGGCCTCATTAAGACAGTAGGTCCTTCATTTGGCCGGATTTTAATGAAACTTTGCAGGGATGATCAGTACCAAATCTAGTTATGCATATCGTCACCGTGTTCCGGTTGAATGATTTTTGGCGGAGTTGTGGTCCTTTAAAGGTTTTAATGTACAAACTTTGTCCGGACTATTTTTCTGAACCCCTGGCCGGATGTCAACGAAACTTTGCAAGGATGATAAGTAGTAGTCCTAGTGGTACGTCATCACCGTATTCCGGTTAAATGTTTTGTGTCTGAGTTATGGCCCTTTAAATGTTTTAATACACGAACTTTGTCTGAACTAGTTCTCCCGAATCCCTGTCCGGATTCAACGAAACTTCGCAGGGATGATCAGTACCAAGTCTAGTCATGCCTGACATCGCCGGATTTGGTTGAAAAGATTTTTGGCGGAGTTACGGCCCTTTAAAGGTTTTAATACTCAAATTATATCCGGACTAGTTCTCCTGAACTCCTGGCCGGATTTCAATAAAACTTTGCAGGAAAATTCAGTATCAGGCCTAGATGTGCATGTCATCGCAGCGTTCCGGTTTTTTTGCGGAGTTATAGCCCTTTAAAGGTTTTAATACACACACTTTATCCGGCCTAGTCGCTTCTGAACTCCAGGCCAAATTTCAACGAATTTTGGCGTGGATGATGAGTACCAAGCCTCGTTGCGCATATCGTCGCCATGTTCCATTGAATGAGTTTTTGCGGAATTATAGCCCTTTAAAGGTGTTGATACACAAACTTTATCCGGCCTAGTCTCTTCTGAACTCCAGGCCGAATTTCAACGAATTTTAGCGTGGATGATGAGTACCAAGCCTAACTGCGCATATCGTCGCCATGTTCCGTTGAATGAGTTTTGGCAGAGTAATGACCATTTAAAGGTTTTAATACACTAACTTTGAACAGGCTAGTTGTCTTGAACGCCTAGCAGGATTTGAAGGAAACTTGGCAGGGATGATCAGTACATGCCTAGTTGCACATACTATCACCATGTTTTTGTTGAATGATTTTTGACACAATTATTGCCCCTTAAACACATATTTTGTCCGGACTAGTTTTCTTGAACTCCTGTCTGGATTTCAGTGGAACTTGGTAGGAATGATCAGTATCAAGCCTAGTTGGGCATATTGTTGTCATGTTCCGGTTGAATGATTTTTATTGGAGTTGTGGCTCTTTAAAGGTTTTAATACACAACATTTTTCTGGACTAGTTCTCCACAACCACTGGCTGACTTTCAATGAAACTTGGTTACGGCTATCATTGTCATGTTCCAGTTGAATGATTTTATGGCCCTTTAAATGTTTTAATATACTAAATGTGTACAGACTAGTTCTCCTGAAACCCTGGCCCGATTTCAGCGAAACAGGGATGATCAGTACGAAGCCTAGCTGCGCATATCATCGCTGTGTTCCGGTTAAATGATATTTGGCCTCTAATGAGTTATGGCCCTTAATGCACAAACTTTATCTGCGATATTTTTCCTAAGCCCCTGACTGGATTACAGTGAAACTTGGCAGGAATGATCAGTACAGGCCTCGTTGCGCATAGTGTTGTCGTGTTTCCTATCAAAGTCTCCATATAGCCAGTAGAGCGATACAGACCCTATTGGGCAAGAGCTTTTGTTTTGTTGTCTATATTTTTATATACTCAATGCTGGTTTGTTATTGAGTAGGTATTATAATTCCTATCAATACCTCTGGCGTCAATCATTATAATCACCAGAAAACACGTTTATCGCTGAGACGTCAATTTAAACGTCAGATGCAAAAAACACACAATTGAATGTGTTATTTAAGCGACGCTACGTTCCAACAACATTTAATTATAGATATATAGATTTTTTTAATAGTTGGGCACTACATGTAACTTGTGAGAATGTGTACACTGCGCCCTGATGGCGTAGTTGTTTTAGATTTGCGAATTATACGGAAGTTAACGTTCCCGTTTGGACTACAGGTCTCCCAACACAGTGCATTTGTATTATGTTGGCCTAGATGAATAACGCTTACTGGGCCATTCGGAATAGGACGCTTCCAAGCTAAAAGTTACTTTTAATATGAAACACAGTCATGTGCCCACACAGTACAAAATCTGGTACGTTGACCATTTGTTAGCTCACCTGAGTCTAAGGCTCAAAGTAAGCTATTGTGACCACTTTTTGTCCGTCCGTCCGTCCGTCCGTCGTCGTCGTCCGTTAGCTCTTCGTTAAGCAACTTTTTCTTGGACAATTTTGACCAAACTTCACATGGATAATACTGAGGTCAAATTATTTCAAAATTATACAAATTAGGTCAATGCGACATCCATTACTATATATAATCAAAACCTTAAAGCATTTTCTTCTCAAGAACCGCTGAATAGATTTTGAAAGTGTTTTTTTATAAATGATCGCCAACTCATAGACTACACAAGTTATACAAACGAAATTCCTAGGGTTGCACTGGTTAACTACTTTTTCCTCTTTGCAAATATTCTCAGGTGAGCGACTCAGGGCCAATTGGACCTCTTGTTTTAATGTGAGTGGTGTCATCCCAGGGCTTTTTACCATATATAACAGATGGCTGTAACAGGCCTCTTTCTTATATAACAGAGGGCTGTAACAGGCCTCTTCCTTATATAACAGAGGGCTGTAACATGCCTCTTCCCAGCCTTATATAACAGAGGGCTGTAACAGGCCTCTTCGTTATATAACAGAGGGCTGTAACAGGCCTCTTACCAACCTTATATAACAGAGGGCTGTAACAGGCCTCTTCCCAACCTTATATAACAGAGGGCTGTAACAGGCCTCTTCCCAACCTTATATAACAGAGGGCTGTAACAGGCCTCTTCCTTATATAACAGAGGGCTGTAACAGGCCTCTTCCCAACCTTATATAACAGAGGGCTGTAACAGGCCTCTTCCTTATATAACAGAGGACTGTAACAGGCCTCTTCCTTATATAACAGAGGGCTGCAACAGGCCTCTTCCTTATATAACAGAGGACTGTAACAGGCCTCTTCCCAACCTTATATAACAGAGGGCTGTAACAGGCCTCTTCCTTATATAACAGAGGGCTGTAACAGGCCTCTTCCTTATATAACAGAGGGCTGTAACAGGCAGCTTCCTTATGTAACAGAGGATTGTAACAGGCCTCTTCCCTACCTTATATAACAGAGGGCTGTAACAGGCCTCTTCCCAAACTTATATAACAGAGGGCTGTAACAGTCATCTTCCTTATATAACAGAGGGCTGTAACACGCCTCTTCCTTATATAACAGAGGACTGTAACAGGCCTCTTCCCAACCTTATATAACAGAGGGCTGTAACAGGCCTCTTCCCAACCTTATATAACATAGGGCTGTAACAGGCCTCTTCCTTATATAACAGAGGACTGTAACAGGCCTCTTCCTTATATAACAGAGGCTGTAACAGGCCTCTTCCTTATATAACAGAGGACTGTAACAGGCCTCTTCCCAACCTTATATAACAGAGGGCTGTAACAGGCCTGTTCCCAACCTTATATAACAGAGGGCTGTAACAGGCCTCTTCCTTATATAACAGAGGACTGTAACATGCCTCTTCCTTATATAACAGAGGGCTGTAACAGGCCTCTTCCTTATATAACAGAGGACTGTAACAGGCTTCTTCCCAACATTATATAACACAGGACTGTAACAGGCCTCTTCCTTATATAACAGAGGGCTGTAACAGGCCTCTTCCTTATATAACAGAGGGCTGTAACAGGCCTCTTACCAACCTTATATAACAGAAGGCTGTAACAGGCCTCTTATTTATATAACAGAGGGCTGTAACAGGCCTCTTCCCAACCTTATATAACAGAGGGCTGTAACGGGCCTCTTCCCAACCTTATATAACAGAGGGCTGTAACAGGCCTCTTCCAAACCTTATATAACAGAGGGCTGTAACAGGCCTCTTCCTTATATAACAGAGGGCTGTAACAGGCCTCTTTCCAACCTTATATAACAGAGGGCTGTAACAGGCCTCTTCCTTATATAACAGAGGGCTGTAACAGGCCTCTTCCTTATATAACAGAGTACTGTAACAGGCCTTTTCCCAGCCTTATATAACAGAGGGCTGTAACAGGCCTCTTCCTTATATAACAGAGGGCTGTAACAGGCCTCTTCCTTATATAACAGAGGGCTGTAACAGGCCTCTTCCTTATATAACAGAGGACTGTAACAGGCCTCTTCCCTACCTTATATAACAGAGAGCTGAAACAGGCCTCTTCCCAACCTTATATAACAGAGGGCTGTAACAGTCCTCTTCCTTATATAACAGAGGGCTGTAACAGGCCTCTTCCCAACCTTATATAACAGAGGGCTGTAACAGGCCTCTTCCTTATATAACAGAGGGCTGTAACATGCCTCTGCCTTATATAACAGAGGACTGTAACAGGCCTCTTCCCAACCTTATATAACAGAGGGCTGTAACAGGCCTCTTCCCAACCTTATATAACATAGGGTTGTAACAGGCCTCTTCCTTATATAACAGAGGACTGTAACAGGCCTCTTCCTTATATAACAGAGGGCTGTAACAGGCCTCTTCCTTATATAACAGAGGACTGTAACAGGGCTCTTCCTTATATAACAGAGGCTGTAACAGGCCTCTTCCTTATATAACAGAGGACTGTAACAGGCCTCTTCCCAACCTTATATAACAGAGGGCTGTAACAGGCCTGTTCCCAACCTTATATAACAGAGGGCTGTAACAGGCCTCTTCCTTATATAACAGAGGACTGTAACAGGCCTCTTCCTTATATAACATAGGGCTGTAACAGGCCTCTTCCTTATATAACAGAGGGCTGTAACAGGCCTCTTCCTTATATAACAGAGGACTGTAACAGGCTTCTTCCCAACCTTATATAACAGAGGACTGTAACAGGCCTCTTCCTTATATAACAGAGGGCTGTAACAGGCCTCTTCCTTATATAACAGAGGACTGTAACAGGCCTCTTCCTTATATAACGGAGACTGTAACAGGCCTCTTCCTTATATAACAGAAGACTGTAACAGGCCTGTTCCCAACCTTATATAACAGAGGACTGTAACATGCCTCTTCCTTATATAACAGAGGACTGTAACAAGCCTCTTCCCCAACCTTATATAACAGAGGGCTGTAACAGGCCTCTTCCCTACCTTATATAACAGAGGACTGTAACAGGCCTCTTCCCAACCTAATATAACAGAGGACTGTAACAGGCCTCTTCCTTATATAACAGAGGACTGTAACAGGCCTCTTTCTTATGTAACAAAGGGCTGTAACAGGCCTCTTCCTTATATAACAGAGGGCTGCAACAGGCCTCTTCCTTATATTTCAGAGGATTGTAACAGGCCTCTTCCTTATATAACAGAGGGCTGTAACAGGCCTCTTCCTTATGTAACAGAGGACTGTAACAGGCCTCTTCCTTATATAACAGAGGCCTGTTACAGGCCTCTTCCTTATATAACAGAGAGCTGTAACAGGCCTCTTCCCAACCTTATATAACAGAGGACTGTAACAGGCCTCTTTCCGACCTTATATAACAGGGGACTGTAACAGGCCTCTTCCTTATATAACAGAGGACTGTAACAGGCCTCTTCCTTATATAACAGAGGACTGTAACAGGCCTCTTCCTTATATAACAGAGGGCTGTAACAGGCCTCTTCCTTATGTAACAGAGGGCTGTAACAGGCCTCTTCCTTATATAACAGAGGACTGTAACAGGCCTCTTCCTTATATAACAGAGGGCTGTAACAGGCCTCTTCCTCTTTCCTGACTGATTTTTCCCAACCGTGGCAGAAATGTTTTCCAATCAGATAAAAGCAGTCTCTCAGAATCTGAGAAAAAGTGCTAATACTGAAACGTGTTTTTGTCTGTCAAGTCAGTTCTGACTGAGAAGTCAGTAATTATAGTAAATGATACATGAAAATATAAATAAAGCATAATATGGTCATATTTATTTATTAAAAAATATTTAAAACCGAGAAAACACACTATTTTTATGACGCAATAAATATCCTACCGTGCGTTTCAAGGGAGCTAACCTACAATCCCTATAAAAGTGATTGACTGGAGCCACATAATAATAATAATAATAATAATAATAATAATACTAAATTCTTAATTTAAAGAAGGTTAACACATTATGGCATAATATCAAGGAATAAATATCATATTTTCAATGCGGCCTTCTGTACATAAATTAACAAACATTTAGTGATTTTTAACAATATAGAAGAAATGGTAATAGTCTTACATAATGTACATATATATCCAAGCCAAAAAAATAAATATTGACTTTATTATCATTCATATAAATATGCATTTTGCAACAAACATTTTTTATAATTATATTTAAATGACTGGATAGTAGGAAGTGTACGTATGTCGACCGGTATATTATTCCAAACGTGTCGACCACAGTCGCTAAATGTGTGTGGTTTTTGTGTAACAAGATCATATCGTGTAGATGATCGCAGATTATACCTATTATTACATGAGAATGTCAAAAGTTGTGATATGTAATTAGGAGCTAGGTTGTTTATTGACTTATATATCAACACATCAGTATGATAATGACATCTGTTATGAAAAGAAAGCCACTGAAGTTCAATGAATTAGTTCGAAAAGGTTTGTTTAATATTATTCTATCTGCTCTTTTCCGAATTTCATGTATTTTATCTTCTATTATTTTGCTTTTACCCCACACAGTACAGCATTAATACCCATATACCTATAACATGTTTCTCAGAGGGAACACTCCCTCTAAATGGTGATGATTAACGATTATTAACGCGATCTATATTCTACTATGCTTATTTTGATATATTTATAGTGCGTACCAACAACTGGTGGACAAACAGTCAATAGCGACTTCGGAGCAAACTATTTTACCGGGCCAGGTGATCTCATAGACAATGACTGTGACGACTATTATTATTTTTATGAGCTTGTCGTCGATGAAGAAATAAACAATGGCATAGGTAGGTTTGTTTCCTGTTTTATCACATAACTTATGGTGTGGGAGTGGAATAACACCATTGTATATTTTCGATATACCACTAGTTCTATAACTATGCAAATAAGTCCAGTACGCGCTGTCAAAAAAATCGATAATGACTATGATCCAATTACCACGGTTTATGTCGGTTTCGCGTGTTAAATGCAATAAACGTCGATATGTGAGTTATGTGATAAATAGAATCTAACATTCGTTCTCATTCATTATTGAATTTATTAAACTCGTTAGCAAAAATGATATAATGCTCGGCAAGAGCCTCGCATTATATCATTTTGCCAACTCGTTTAATAAATACAATAATGAATGTGTACTCATGTAAGATCCTCTATTTATTTATTTATTTCCTATTTAATAAATACTTAAAAGGGGATCCATTGGCAGAGTAGCAGAGTCGGTTTTATTGAGTTTGTTCAGGAGAGGTAATACCATTTGCAACACCTCTCATGCCCACTAGCACCGGCTTAACCGGTATTCTACTTTAAAGCCACACAGATTGGACTTGATGATCCGAAAGGATAGTAAGGTGTATATACTATGAAGTAGATTAATCCATTGGCATTTAAAAAACACATTGATCAGTAGTGTTCTGTTTCAATTTGTTTTCACATTACCGCTATAACTTTGATGAACGATATTCAGATCATTCGTTAATATAGACACAATTATTCCATGACTATTTCCATCCGATTATAGTTCGTCTAAAAAACAATTTTTAGCTCTACTGGCCAAAGGCCAGGCGAGCTTATGGGATCGCTTTTCGTCCGTCGTCCGTCTGTCTGTCTGTCTGTCTGTCTGTCTGTATGTATGTCTGTCCGTCTGTTAGCAATTTTATAAAATCGACATCTCCTCTGAAACCGCTTGAAGGATTTTGATGAAACTTCATCACAATGTTACTCAGATTTGTGTTTTTCATGGCCGCCAGTCATCCAAGACGGCCGCCATGGCTAAAACTAGATCAAATTTAAGGAATTTTCAAACGACATTTCCTCCGAAACCACTTATTCCATTATTGTGAAATACCATAAACATGTTCCTTGGGTTGGCCTCTATCAAGTTTGTGTTTTTCATTATCGTCGAATAATCAAAATGGCCGTCACGGCGACTCAAAGTTTACATAGAAATATATAGGAAAGGGCTAAAAAGTACATCTTCTTTAAAACCGCTTGAAGGATGTTGATAAAACTTCATTGCAATGATCTTTAGGATAGTCCCCCTCAGATTTGTGTTTTTTGCAGCCGCCAGTCATCCAAGATGGTCACCATGACTAAAGTTAGGTCAAATTTGGCTAAACTTAGGTCAAATGTAAGGACATTTATCAAACGACATATTTGTCACAAAATGTCACAGGTAGAGCGTACTGGTCGTATATATAGCTCTTGTATCGGTTACACCCAAAATCTATTGTTCGAGTTGAAACAATTTCACAATATTCATGATCTATTCATGTAACACGTAAAAGCGTGCACATTTTAAGTGGCCGCCAGAGAGGCCGTGTCATAAGTTTAGTTTTGTGCTAATGCATGTAAACGTATAGGTATATTTTCCTTAAACGGCAAAATTGTATAAGGGGCCTCTCGTGTAGATTCAATACTGTAGATTTAGCAACGTTTGTCACGGACTGAACGGGGAAAATAATTTGGGCGTAATGTTTGCTATAAAACCCATTGTCTTCTAGCTTTCGCCGGGATCATCGATAATACTTTGTTGGAACAGAGATTGGACGGCAAATTTCACAGGCAACATGTGGTTAGTAGTTTTATTAAACTTTTATCGTATATTTGTATTCAGTGGGCGGCGCCATCTTGTTTGGCGGCTACGACATCCGGTTAGCATTGATGTTTCTCAAACATAACTTTAGACTAGCATATGATTTTGAAGTTACTTTATTAGATGTAATTATTGTAATTGATCATTAATTGTAAAACAATATTAATTTGATAACAGTGGATAATAGGTGCATTAGTTAACGTTGGCGTATAACTCAGTGATTGTAATACACGATTGTTAACATTAGTTAACAATGAGATGAGTGACAAGAATAAATGTTCGACGCGTATGCATAGCGTTGAATAATGTGGTCATTAGTTGACATGCGTGCATGCATAACTCAGTGAGTGTAATATATGAGTAATTTGATCATGTTTATATTACATGTATTAGGGGCATTGATTAACAGCGACGTACATAGCGTATACATGGCGTTGTAGAATATGTATACATTGCTACTCATCATTCGTACATATATTGATTGAATAATGATTTGTTTGGGTAATGATAATTATGCAAGATTGTTATGTTTGTCAACCGACATCTAAAACGTATGTATAATTACAGCCTAAGCCATCCAGGATATAAGCCATCCAGGGTTGGAGTAAGCCATCTAGGTTTGGATATCCAGGAGTGGAGCTAAGCTTCCACGATTAACGTTACAAGCGGTGGAGACGGTCCCCGTACCTGCGCAGCCAGGTTTAACTAACGACAACCCCCGGGACACAAGGTGGGCCCGTTACCAGTCCTCACTGGAGGAATATCATTCACAATCTCAGTGGAGATTAACTATCATTGCATCGCGTCATCAACCCTTACAGAAGGCATTTGATGACAATCATCCATTGAATTCGCGCATCATCATCTTCATGAGCTCTCGCGCATCACAGTTATCGCGCTAGATCAACATTGTAATAGCTTTAACAACACTTTAGTGTCTTAGACATTCAGTATTTATAACAATACTAAGAACGTCTTAAACGTTCAGGAGAACATTCTTTTCATAGTTCATTTGTGTATTCGCTTGTTTTTTTAGATAATTGTATATATATTAAACATATTTTAAAAGTTGCATTAAACTTATGTAAATGCATTCACCGTCATTGATTCTTTCCTGAGTTAGCCCAACCACTAAGGTCATCCTGTGACACTTATTCCATTCTAGTTAAATATCATATACTTGTTCCTGTTGTTGTCCTCTGTCAAGTTTGTGTTTTTCGTTGTCGTCAAATATTCAAAATGGCCGCCACGATAACCCAAAGTTTACATAGAGTTATATATAGGAAACATGTTTCTTGGGTTGGCCTCTATCATGTTTATGTTTTTGAATCACATCATACCATAATAGCGTCTACAGGCCCACTTGCATGGGCCTCTTGTTTTAATTAAAGCGAGAAATCAACATATAAACAATCAGTATACGCAATGAAATATCCGACATATTCAACTGGACTGCAACACATGTCAGATAAAAAGTTCTAAGATCTTTAAAATTTAAGATTGAAGATGTTTTAATTGTTTGGCTACAGCTTTATTGTGACACCGCAAAGAAGGAGCTGCTAGTCATTGCTAGTCCCTCATTCCAAGCTTTATTGTGACACCACAAAGAAGGAGCTGCTAGTCATTGCTAGTCCCTCATTCCAAGCTTTATTGTGACACCACAAAGAAGGAGCTGCTAGTCATTGCTAGTCCCTCATTCCAAGCTTTATTGTGACACCACAAAGAAGGAGCTGCTAGTCATTGCTAGTCCCTCATTCCAAGCTTTATTGTGACACCACAAAGAAGGAGCTGCTAGTCATTGCTAGTCCCTCATTCCAAGCTTTATTGTGACACCACAAAGAAGGAGCTGCTAGTCATTGCTAGTCCCTCATTACAAGCTTTATTGTGACACCACAAAGAAGGAGCTGCTAGTCATTGCTAGTCCCTCATTCCACTTAGAATTTAAACTAATTTAACCATTACAGATAAAATAATAGACCGTTTTCAAATAAGCATGTATCTTGGAAAGAAACTATTGTCCTTAAGGTATGAACATATGTACAATTGTTTGCTCAATTCGTACTTTAAATTCATCTTTAAATTTATGAAAATAAAGACTACCAGCGATTTAACTGATACACAGTTTAGTATAAATTTGACAGGTACTCACTCACTTAGTACAAGAGGCGTTCAACTTACAGCGTGACTATCAAGAAAAATATGTGACTTAATTATGTGAGACTTTTAGACCTAATGCATTTAAAATAATTTCCAATTTCGCGCGGTTCGCTTTAAATAACATTTTTAATTAGTTGCATGCTATTTTTAAATGTTAAACCTGTAAGTTTCTATTGCCATACAGTTTTACCTAAAAGCAAAATAATTCCAGTAATTCCAGTAAATGCTGATAATAATTGTTAAAAACTATGTTATAATTTAAATATGATCGTATGCTTAATTTTAAGACAAAAATATAAAAGTTGAATTAGAAGTGTTAATTTTATAGCAATATTATGAAATATATTGTATTTATATTTATATATATATATATATTGTATTTACGGGACGATTTTTTAAATTACCAAAACTAAGAATTGTATTCATATTTTGTAAGACAAACAATCGCTAGTGTTACTAAATAGCACATATCATATAGTCTTATCTTTGGTCCAAATGTGTGTGTGTGTGTGCGTGCGTGCGTGCGTGTGTGTATGTGTTTTGCCCCAAATCTTAAGTAAGTGTCTCAATATACAAATGCGAGAGACACAACTCTTACTAGTATTTATACAACTTGATTATTTGTGTTATTTCCCTTGTTCTAATATATATTTGATTACAGTTGATTGTATGCATGCCTCTCGAATCGGACATCTAGAAAGAACTACGGTGTTCCGTTTGGGATCGTGCCATCGCGTATCGACCTTTACAAGTCGATGCGCGATGGTACGATGGCGATGGAACGATGATACGATGGCGATTGTATGATGACGCGATGGTACGATGGCAATGGTACGATGGTACGATGGCGATGATACGATAGTCCATCGCGTCATCGCCATCGTACCATCGCGCATTGACATTTTAAAAGTCGATGCGCGATGGAACGATGGTACGATGGCGATGGTACGATGGTACGATGGCGATGACGTGATGGACCATCGTACCATCGCCATCGTGCCATCGTGTCATTGCCATCGTACCATCGTGCCATCGCATCATCGAAGTCGATGTGCGATGTTGCATCGTCCCTGCTCCATCGTACCATAGCTCCATCGCCTTCCGTTTAGACATGCGCACATCAAAGCAAAACAGAAATGGAGGACATCATGGATGCAAAGATTCGACAGTACCTTTTGGCAATGTTTTCTTACCGAGAAATTCAAGTTTTGCTGAGCCTAAATGAAGGGATAGATTTAAGAAAAGTATTGTCGAATCTTTGCATCAAGTTTCTGAAAATATTAAGGGTGTAGACTATAAGAATCTATCATGGGTATTCGGTGAAGATAGGGAATTCCAACCCGAGGTATAAGTGTTTCAATCGGAACCTCGGCAAAGCCTCGGTTCCGATAAAAACACTTATACCTCGGGTTGGAATTCCCTATCTGAACCGAATACCCATGATAAATTCTTTTTCTTGCATATCAGAGACATATTGTGCATTGACGCCGCCAGCTACTAACGTTTCGCATGTGTTCCTGCATACCGGATGTTGGCGCGCGTGAATTTTATCTCGACCCTAGGGTGAGATGGAAATATCTAGCCCCGGTAAAATGACGGATATCCTTGTCCGGTATGCAAGAAATATATTTTCGTATTTAATTGAAAAGCTGTAAAAGTGTCAACAAAAAACTGCAGTCATTAGATTTGTCTTTTTCATTTTTTTTTTTTTTAAAAATTGGTCTACAACAAAACTTAAGAGATGTCGGTTAACAATTAATGCTAGCCGTGTGTACACAGGAAACTAACAAACGACGTAAAGATCAGGATCTATTCGGTTTAACTTTTACAACGAGCAGTACGCTTGAAGTAAATTAGAGAAATCGACTGGCACTTTCCAAAAAATAATTCCGTTCAGTATATATTCTGTTCGACTGGCACAATTTACTGTTTGCATTATCTCCTTAACGGCACAGTAAAACGACTGACCAATCAGATAAATTCAAAGAATTGATAGAGATGTTGCGAATGAATTGTTTACTGAATTCAGATTGTATGATACGAGGGAGAAAACCAATAAACAGGAAGCAAGTTTCGCAACAGAAAAAATCGAGGCGAATACGCTTAATGTTGTGGAATAAAAACGCAGGGTGATAATTGTTTTATTCTTCACCGCTCTTTTCGGCTATATGGAGTATTACTGAATTTGGTTCGGCGAATTTTCATTCAAACTAGGTTTAAATCCCCGGTGGCCTTATGCTGTGTTGAACCGTAAATTTCTCAGAAACGAATTCTTCACACGTGTGAGTAATTCGTGCGTAAGTGTGAAGAATTCGTGCGAATTCTTCACACATGTGAAGAATACGTGCGGCTATTTCACAAAAATCGCACGAATATGTCACAAATTTGTGAAATTAACGTTTGCCATCTCAACCCCTAGTAGAGCAAAAACGTATTTTTCACATGTTAAAACAGCACTAAAAACATGCAATAAATGATTGTTTAGACGAAAACGTCACATGTACTGTATGTATTTTTTCGTCTAAACAATCATTTATTGCATCGGCGAAAATATAACATCATTAGAAAAATAGGCGGAGCACAACACAACACGACAGAACAGAACAGAGAATGGAAAAGAACAGAACATAACAGAATAGAATAGAATAAATTGGAATGGAATAGTATAGAATAGAATAGAATTCCCATTAATGGTGTGCAGTTTTAACGGCAACAAACAATGTATTAATTTGGCTTGTGTATAGCTGTACGGTGTACGTTTTTGGTTTTCTCTCATACGATCCATTAGGAAGAGACGGCGAAGCGCGAAATAACTTTGACATTTTGAATCGTGTTCTTCGCGCTTCCCCAGTGCGTTTTCGTGCTCCATCATCGTATTTTCGTGCATTGCCTAAAGGCCGATGCTCCAAGCGGAAGCTGCGATGACGATGCGTGATGGTGCAATGGCCATGCGTGAATGTGCGATGGCGTTGCGTGAATGTGCAATGGCGATGCGCGAAGGTGCAATAGTGATGCGCGAAGGTGCGATGATGGTGCCAGAAGATGTAAAGACGATGCACGAAGATGCGATGGCGGTGGCGTTGCGTGAATGTGCAATGGCGATGCGCGAAGGTGCAGCCATCGCACCTTCGCACTTCGTCGTCGCATCTTTTCGCTTCGTTATCAAAACATCGGGCTTCTATAGTCTTTTTTTATGATAGCAGACATGACAGACCTAACGATATGTATTGATACAAATACTTTACATCATTTGGTCCGTTAAATGGGAGATCGGACAGACGGACTAACGCACATACACCGAACTGTCATTGTGACGACTATGTCAAGCTGACCGCAAGCGGGCGTGACATAAATGTTAGAAAAAATAGAAAAGAAAACAAGAGAGTCATGATGGCTCTAAATCGCTCACCTGAACTCAAAAGCTCAACAAGTTTGGTACCTGTATGTACCTTAGTAGTTATAGGCCCGACAAGCTATTTCTAAATTAACATTGAAGGTCAGGGTCACAGTGATCCAATAATGGTACGTGGCACTATGTCGTCCTAAAATGAATCAACGTACCAAGATTAGTACCTCTAGGTGCTGTAGTATAATCTATGGGTTAAGGTCCTTACTAGTTTTCTATTTCTGACCTTGAAGGTCAAGATCACAGTGACCCAGTTTTGGCACCCAACATCTCAGCATCCCAATATGTATCCACATACCAAGTTTTGTACTTGCATGTGCTGTATTATATGAGTTATTGCTCGGAAAACCAATAGAACAATCATTGCTAAATCATGGGCGCACAACTCTGCTTTTAATGATCCTATCTAAGCAAAAGTTTAACTTGACCAAATGCAATATGACATTTTTGCTAAATCGAGGGCAATAACAGCTCTGGCGTTTCTAGCCCATACTCGATCTTGACCGAGATCTTATAGTAATACATATTTTGTTCAAATATTATTAAGATTGGTCTTGAAATAAAGCCTCTAGAGTGTTAACAATATCAAATACAGTTTCTTGCTAAATCAAGGGAAATAACTCTGGTGTTACTAGGCCGATATGATCGAAACTCGAACTTGGCTTGCATTTTATAAACATTCGCATTCTATCTTAATATGATTCAGACGGGTCAATAATTGACTCTACTGTAGTGTGTTAACAAGGTAGAATATGGCAGTTTTTCTAAATCATGGGCCATAACTCTGGTCATACTTGTACGATCTGGCCCATAATCGAACTTGGCCGAGATCTTTTGGTCATATATGTTTTTCCAAGGTTGGTCAAGATTGCTTGAAAAATGTGGCCGCTAGACTGTTAACATACCAATTGTATGATATAGGCGATAAACTGTATCCTGTCAGCTGGCTGTGAAAAATACGTTCGTACGAAAAAGGTAAAAAAAAAGTCAAACGTATATGTCACATTTTCGATTAGTGATATTTACGGCCGTATTTGTAACACAACTGGGAAGAAATCGCACGAATTCCTCACACGTGTGAACAATTCGTTTCTGTAACATTTACGGTTCAAAAATGCTGACTAACTGACCATTCCAGACGGTATCGCTGTTGTCAAACATGTCGTTTTATATTAGGAATAAAAGCGATTAATACCATTTCGAACAGTAGGAAAATGGCATATAGTTTACAATAGTTTAAATAGTTCTCCATGGCCCTTCCACAGTAAAGTGAGACTGTTGACAACCTGTTAAAAACGCAAACCTCCTTAGAATTCTGGGAAACTTACTTTATCGTGCTATTAAACATTAACAAGGAAATGGGGGCTGAATATCTTCTAAGAAAGATTTCTTCAGCTGTATACTAACACCGGGTCAACATTATGTTTACCCGTTGCAATTGCATACCCTTTCTGCTTTTATTTTCCAAATTTATACCTGAACTGTCAAAAGCATGATGAGCTGCATTTCCAATATCAATAACATGCCCAGAATACAATTATAGCCAAAAAATAACAGGAAACTGCACTAAAACAAGTTTTTATTGAAAAAAAAGATTTAACACCTTAATACAGAATTACTTTCGACTGCACCAGGCACCAGTCGAGCATATTCGATTGATTTAGTATAATTAAACCTTATGAAATGCGCAAATTGTACATCCACGCCACAATTTACCTTTAGTTTTGAACATCAACAAGGAAATGAGGGCTGAATATCTTCTAAGAAAGATTTCTTCAACTATACTAACACAAAGGTCAACATTATGTTTACCCGTTGCAATTGCATACCCTTTCTACTTTCACTTCTCAAATTTATACCTGAAACTGTCAAAAGCATGATGAGCTGCATTTCCAATATCAATAACATGTCCAGACTACAGTTACAGCCAAAAAATAACAGGAAACTGCACTAAAAAATGTTTTTAATGAAAAGAATGGTTAGCACTCTTTAACAAATAGAACTACTTTCGGCTACACCAGGCGAGCACATCCGGTCGATTAAGTGTTATTAATAAACCAGTTACATTTATTATACAGATGACGATTACGATGGTAGAATAGACGAAGATGTTGCACTGAACGATGTCCATCGTAAGTATTTTACTACAGCGTTCAGTTGTTCAATCATCAGTTCTAATTTTTAACAACCATTAATACAAATTGTATCTACATGGATGTTGCTATTTCGTATAAGTTGCTATTTCATTTAACCTTAATTAACGGCGGAAGAGTTAAACGTATTGCCTGGCCCGGACAAAAATCCTCCTGAAAATAGTGTTGACTGTTCGTTGAATGGCCATGACATACACTGAACAATTACATTTTCTTAGTTTAAATATATTTAGATATATTTGGTGTATTTTACGCTTGATTGAAGATACGGTTGAACTGGAAAAAACAAACAAGTTTAAATCGTTTGATCTGATTGCATGGAAACGATTCATGAAAACAGTTTAAAGCCTTCAGTCGATGTGTATACATAGCTGTGCTTTTTTAGAAATAAATTGTATCACACTTATGCAGCTGGGTATTTAGGATTTTATTAGGTACTTTTAATAAGTGCAACTTCGGATGTTCCTACTTTTTAAGTATGACAAATAAAATTGTTTTGATATCATGTTTCACTAGCATTACCACTTCAAATGCTTTTGGAAAATATTTTTTCAAAGTATTTAATGTTAACGATGAATTACAATTATTTGAATTTCGGTAGAACTTACGCATATATTAGAATACAAATCTAATAATTAGCCTATAATTGTTAGCTTTTGATTAATACACGAGTAAATTAAATACTACTTATAGTACGTTATTTAATGTAAAACATGTTCCCAAACATATCAGTCAAACATTGCTAATAGTAAGTTATTTAATGATGTTGCTAATAGTAAGTTATTTAATGTAAAACATGTTCCCAAACATATCAGTCAAATATTGCTAATAGTAAGTTATTTAATGTAAAACATGTTTCCAAACATATCAGTCAAACATTGCTAATAGTAAGTTATTTAATGTAAAACATGTTACCAAACATATCAGTCAAATATTGCTAATAGTAAGTTATTTAATGTAAAACATGTTCCCAAACATATCAGTCAAACATTGCTAATAGTATGTTATTTAATGATGTTGCTAATAGTAAGTTATTTAATGTAAAACATGTTCCCAAACATATCAGTCAAACATTGCTAATAGTAAGTTGTTCAATGTAAAACATGTTCCCAAACATATCAGTCAAATATTGCTAATAGTAAGTTATTTAATGTAAAACATGTTACCAAACCTATCAGTCAAATATTGCTAATAGTAAGTTATTTAATGTAAAAATGTTACCAAACCTATCAGTCAAATATTGGCAATAGTAAGTTATTTAATGTAAAACATGTACACCTATCAGTCAAATATTGGCAATAGTAAGTTATTTAATGTAAAACATGTTATCAAACCTATCAGTCTCAACTATTGCTAATAGTAAGTCATTAAATGTAAAACATGTTACCAAACCTATCCGTAAAGTTTTGCTTATAGTAAGTTATTTAATGTAAAACATATTACCAAACCTATCAGTCGAATATTGCTAATAGTAAGTTATTTAATGTAAAACATGTTACCAAACCTATCAGTCAAATATTGCTAATAGTAAGTTATTTAATGTAAAACATGTTACCAAACCTATCAGTCTCAAATATTGCTAACAGTAAGTTATTAAATGTAAAACATGTTACCAAACCTATCAGTAAAGTATTGCTAATAGTAAGTTATTTAATGTAAAACATATTACCAAACCTATCAGTCGAATATTGCTAATAGTAAGTTATTTAATGTAAAACATGTTACCAAACCTATCAGTCAAATATTGCTAATAGTAAGTTATTTAATGTAAAACATGTTACCAAACCTATCAGTCTCAAATATTGCTAATAGTAAGTTATTAAATGTAAAACATGTTACCAAACCTATCAGTAAAGTATTGCTAATAGTAAGTTATTTAATGTAAAACATTTTACCAAACCTATCAGTCGAATATTGCTAATAGTTAGTTATTTAATGTAAAACATGTTACCAAACCTATCAGTCAACTATTGCTAATAGTATGTTATTTAATATAAAACATGTTACCAAACCTATCAGTCAAATATTTCTAATAGTAAGTTATTTAATGTAAAACATTTTACCAAACCACTGATCTAATAACAGACAGATTGGAAACTTCCTATCTGAACCAATAAGTAGCCGAGATATCACATGGCACCTTAACATTTCCTTCTGACTCCTCCGTCAAATATTGATTGAATTTGATGAGAATACATTCAAATGATTCATAATGAATTAAAAAATGGGATTATAATACTTTGTCTTTAAATTTTCAAAAAAAGAAAGTGTATAAAAAGCTGTTTAAGGTAGAATATATCACCATTTTTGGCTTTAGGGATTGA
The DNA here is from genome assembly GCA_037043455.1 of Cyrtodaria siliqua. NCBI lineage: Eukaryota > Metazoa > Mollusca > Bivalvia > Adapedonta > Hiatellidae > Cyrtodaria > Cyrtodaria siliqua. Next base: position 51,419 of record JAWPHD010005520.1, on the reverse strand, counting down.
TATAGCCTGAAACTTTCCTTCTAAATCCTTTTTTGTCTAAAATGTGAAAGTATGGAAATACCATCATTGGAAAGAGAAATAAATGTTTGATGGGATTTGGAATGAACGAAATGTGTATTAATAAAACTCTTTATGATATATGGGTTTAAAGTCAGGCAATATTTTGTGAAATTTACGCACTGTGCCATGTGAAATAAAGATAAATTTCACAGTGTCCAATCTATTTGTTATTAGGTCTGTGACCAAACCTATCAGTCAGATATTGCTAATAGTAAGTTATTTTATATGATACATGGTTCCCTACTGGCAGTCAAACATTGCTAATAGTAAATTATTTGATGTGATACTGGCAGTCAAACATTGCTAATAGTAAATTATTTGATGTGATACTGGCAGTCAAACATTGCTAATAGTAAATTATTTGATGTGATACTGACAGTCAAATATTGCTAATAGTAAATTATATGATGTGATACTGGCAGTCAAACATTTCTAATAGTAAATTTTGTGATGTGATACTGGCAGTCAAACATTGCTATGTGGTACTGGCAGTCAAACATTGCTAATAGTAAATTATTTGATGTTATACATGGTTTCCTACTCTAATAGTAAGTTATTTGATGTGATACATGGTTCCCTACTCTAATAGTAAGTTATTTGATATGCTACATGGTTCCCTACTCTAATAGTAAGTTATTTGATATGCTACATGGTTCCTTACTCTAATAGTAAGTTATTTGATGTGATACATGGTTCCCTACTCTAATAGTAAGTTATTTGATATGATACATGCTTCCCTACTCTAACAGTAAGTTATTTGATGATACATGATTCACTTCCCTACTCTAATAGTAAGTTATTTGATATGATACATGCTTCACTTCCCTACTCTAATAGTAAGTTATTTGATGTGATACATGGTTCCCTACTCTAATAGTAAGTTTTTGATATGATACATGCTTCCCTACTCTAACAGTAAGTTATTTGATGTGATACATGCTTCCTACTCTAATAGTAAGTTATTTGATGATACATGGTTCCCTACTGGCAGTCAAATAATGCTCACTGGATTTGTATTACAATTATTTCCGAAACGAACTGTCAGTCAAATAATGGGTTTCTAGAATGACTTCAGACATATTGCTCATAACTGTATATGTTTTATTTCAGCAAACATTGCTATATATGTAGAGGATTTGTGGGTGTCAAATACAGCGGACTTTACGGGTGCACATACGACCCAGATTCACAGCAGTGGGTAAGGCACTGAACATGTATATTTTTAAGATGGTCGCTTCAGTTTCGAAAGAACAGGTACATGCATCACGTGATCATGTATGTTTATTAATTGTATCCCTTCTTAAGCGTGTCCATATCTAGTATGAAATGTAAAAATGGAGGTTTTTAAGTATGTTTTCAATAAATGTTATTCAAATCATCACCGTAGAAGTAAAAGGTGCTATGTACATTTTTTGTTCATATACTTATAGCATTATAGCAACTTTTACCTCTAAGGTGACGAAATTTTGAGTAGAAGAAGGAACATTTTAATAATTCCTGCTTTATTGATCTCTCGATAGGAACTGCATAAAATAAGCATATGAAATAAATAGCTAGATCTGTTTCAATGGGATGAAGTATGGTAAGAATGAGGTTTGGTGCACCCTAGAACCCGGGTTAAAAACCCAGCGGCCTGTTTGCCACTGCCATTTCCAAGGCGGTCACCCTATTGTCAAACATTTTATATGTTTGTCTCTTATTTGTCCGTGTAACTATTGTTTGTTTCTATGCGTGTTTTGGTTGACTGTAGTCCTTGAATGCTACATTTCCTGTGTGACATTTATGTATAGTATAGAGGCTATGAAGAGAAATATTCACCATTAAGAAACCGAAAAGGAGAAAGCGTGGCGACCGACCGCGGTTTCTTAATGGTGAAGATTTCTCTTCATAGATTCTATCCGGCTTAGTGTTTACAGTATGTTTTATCGATAGTCTCTATATAGGTCACACTCTCGTTAGTACGACTCAGATTCTCGGATTCCTATATATTTTTCTCCTCTGTCTGGGGCGGCTATAAATAATATCCATTAATGAGCCGTTAAACATCATTCAGTTCAATTGCTCATTTTTTTCACACTTCTACTACGTAGTTATCACTATAGGATTTAAAACATTCTTAGAGAAAACTGTTATTTTCAAATGTGCACCGTGTGGTTCCCGGGTGCCCCCGTTTGGTCACGGGGCAAAGAATAGGGCCACTGCAGATCCCTTTGGAGGGGTAGGTAGAGGGGTAGAATCCCCCAAATTCATGTTCATTTTATCATTTTTTGATCATGTTCATTAAAGGTCTTCATCATGATCCCTGCATTATTTCAGGTGCTATCTCGCTCGCATCAAAAGAGAAGTGGCAGAAAAACAATAAACGTGGCTTCAGCGTAAATGGAGTTTCTACGATAGAATTTGCAGCAACTCTGCAGTTCAAGATGAGAAGGTTTTATCTCGATGTACGTGGAAGATGAGCCTGGCATGTTTATGCCTGTTAGGCGCCATATAACCTTTTCATATGTTGGTGCGCCTTAAAACCCAATTCAATTCAATTCAATTATTTTCAGATGTAACACTCATGCAGTAGGAAGTGCTTTCGGTGAAATTGGTCCGTTCACGCATAACACCGCTTTGTCATCCCAGTTTGCCAACTACTGGGTGCTAGATACACCATCGTTTAACGCCTTTAATTGGTTGATGCCGGATGACACAGTCTACTTCCGGGTTTATTTTGGATTTTGTCACGGGAACCTGACCACCGGAAGTCTCTGTGAAAATGTGAGTGTAATCATTTTGTAGTTGATTTTGAATCGGAATCATTTGACTGTAATATTTGATTGCATGATATTTACCGTATGTTATTTTATAAATAATGGAAGTGTTCCGTTTAAGTTTCACACGATATCCATAGCAAATCCATGTGTTCCTATTGCTATTATCATGTGATTCTTCACAGATCGATATATATTTTGTCACATTGCTGTATAGTTGTATAATATGCAATATGTTATTTGTATTATGGGCCAGAGGCCTAAATTACTCGGAATAAAATATTGTCTATTGTCTATTGTCTATTGTCTATATCATTTGATGAGACAAGTCAATAGCTAAATCTACAATAAATTATTGAGTGCAATATCCTTCATACAACACAACATGCCTGAAATTATAAACTGGAACTTTAATTATATTGTCATACCATCATGCAATACCTAATATATACATGTAGAATTACGAATTAAAACTCCGTGGAACCTTTGAAGAACGTAAATCTCTATAAAAAATTCAGGAGACGTTCTTGATAAGTTTTTCAAGAAAGGTCAAGTTTCATCAATAAGCACTTATGACTTCTCTACACTATATACAACCTTACCACATCACATTATTAAAGACAAACTAAATTCTCTTATACAAAAAACATTCACTAGAGAAAATACTACATTTTTGGCATGTAATAATATAAAAGCGTTTTTTACTAACGGCAGTTTAGACTATTATACTATGTGGACTTGCTATGAAGTTTGTAAAGCACTCATAGATAATATTTTCGTCAGGTATGGAACCACCGTTTATAGACAATTTGTTGGTATCACTATGGATACGAAATGTCCACCACTTGTCGCAGATTTGTTCTTATTTTGCTATGAAAGGGATTTCATGTTGAGTCTTTCACCAGATACCCAGGCAGATGTTATTGAAGCCTTTAATGATACCTCTCGGTATCTGGATGACATATTGAACATTGACAACCCTTTCTTTCCAACTATGGTTAATTATATTTATCCTAAAGAACATATCTGATAATAACGCTTCTTTTCTTGATTTAGATCTCTCGATTGAAAATGGTAAAATAATTAGCAAAATCTATGACAAGAGAGATGATTTTAATTTTGACATTGTTAATTATCCCCACTTGGATGGGGATGTTCCCCGAGCAACTTCTTATGGGGTGTATGTGTCTCAACTTATTCGTTTTTCTAGAGCTTGTACTCGAGTTGAGGACTTGAATATTCGTAATCCTTGTATAACTAAAAAGTTACTCAATCAGGGTTACCGTTACCATAAACTTCGTAAAACCTTAGCAAAATTTTATTATCGTAACAATGATCTTCTTTCCAGATATCAAAGTAATTTAAGGACTATTCTGCGACAAGGACTATCACAACCTGACTTCTATGGTGATGTGATTTATAAACTTCGTAAGATTCTAGGTCATGATCACTTTCATACTATCTTTGTTAAACTTGTTAAAACGTTTATCAAAAGAGGTTATGACCCTATCATTTTGCAACGTACTGCATGCTTGGTGGTGGACCCTTTTACAGTTCGCCATTATGCTTTCCTCTTTAATTGTACGATGACCGGACAGGCTGTGGACCCTGTGATGACGCCTACCTAAAGCCCATTGTTTGATGTTTGTCCATGATCTTTCTTGTCGTGCCCTTAATGGTTTATTCTCTTACTGCTCTGGCTTCTGCAAAGTCACTGAGTACCTTCATTGTGGCTTTCTAGGCTATTGTTTTTTTGTATTATATGTACACGAGCATATTTGTGTTTTACTTATATTGCCTATTGGTGCTGCCTTGTTGGTTAGAGATAAGATCATGGCGGGGATTTCTTTATTTACACTGTCCTGTTTTAATGGGATGACAGTAGGGTAAGTGTGAGGTTTGGTGCACCCTAGAACCGGTTTAAACCTCCAGTGGCCTACTTTGCCACTGACCGTTCCAAGGCGGTAGCCCTATTGTCAACCCTTTTGTGTTTGTGATGTCGTTTGCATTTATTATTGCTTTTGCCTTCTTGTTTGTCTGTTTGCGTGTTTGTTTCTGTGTTTTGTGGTTGACTGTCCTCCTTGAATGCTACTTTCCCTGTCCGATCTTTTTATATTTCTTTTTATATAGTCCTGTGCCTCTAGAAGACGGCGATCCGCTACAGACACCAGCTCTGGAGAATTTATGGACATTAAGCTAAAGATCAAATCCAACTCCACAGTTAACACAAGTGAGGCTGTTTATTTGCATTCTAAGAACTTGTACCTATTGTGTTGTTTTGAAAGAGATTAATTTTATGTTATTGCGAGTTTTTGAGTGGGTAGGGTTAATTCTAAAATGACTAGTTTTTTAAGCTATGCCATTTTAATTTTAGACAAACAATACATGTTTCGTTTTAAAATTTTGCTTTAAATGTAAATGTTTGGAACGGCATACCTATATCTAGAAATGATAATACGTGACTTGTTTTAAGGCTATTATCATGATTATGACTTCTTACTATATCGTGTTTCAAGTGAATGGCATACTGGGTTTAATACTATATTACATTGTATAATTGATTATAGCCTAATAAACGCATACAATGAAACCATCATTCATTATATTACATTGTATAATTGATTATAACCTAATAAACGCATACAATGAAACCATCATTCATTATATTACATTGTATAATTGATTATAACCTAATAAACGCATACAATGAAACCATCATTCATTATATTACATTGTATAATTGATTATAACCTAATAAACGCATACAATGAAACCATCATTCATTTCGAACCATCTATTTTGTATTGTGAAAGTTACAATAGCTTTTAATTTGTTTTAGTCTGATTACTTAGTGTTCGTTCAAACCAGCCAGTATTCAGACTGACATATTAAGCATGAAGTGCTTGTTATTTTTCTCCATTGCAAAACACGCACATTTCCATTATTTAGAACACTGTTTTGTCTGATTTTTGGATCCTGTCAATTTTACCAGTATTGTATTAATAGATCACATGATAGTTTGATTTTTATTTAACGCTGTGAGTACTTTCATTTCTGGAAGTTGTGATACTTTCATTTGTTTGATGTTCTAGTGTAAGTTGACGTCGAGCTGTTTGATGTTCCAGTGTAAGTTGATGTCGAGCTGTTTGATGTTCCAGTGTAAGTTGATGTCGAGCTGTTTGATGTTCCAGTGTAAGTTGATGTCGAGCTGTTTAATGTTCCAGTGTAAGTTGATGTCGAGCTGTTTGATGTTCCAGTGTAAGTTGACGTCGAGCTGTTTGATGTTCCAGTGTAAGTTGACGTCGAGCTGTTTGATGTTCCAGTGTAAGTTGATGTCGAGCTGTTTGATGTTCCAGTGTAAGTTGATGTCGAGCTGTTTGATGTTCCAGTGTAAGTTGATGTCGAGCTGTTTGATGTTCCAGTGTAAGTTGACGTCGAGCTGTTTGATGTTCCAGGGTAAGTTGATGCCGAGCTGTTTGATGTTCCAGTGTAAGTTGACGTCGAGCTGTTTGATGTTCCAGTGTTAGTTGACGTCGGGCTGTTTGATGTTCCAGTGTAAGTTGATGTCGGGCTGTTTGATGTTCCAGTGTAAGTTGATGTCGGGCTTTTTGATGTTCCAGTGTAAGTTGATGTCGAGCTGTTTGATGTTCCAGTGTAAGTTGATGCCGAACTGTTTGATGTTCCAGTGTAAGTTGACGTCGAGCTGTTTGATGTTCCAGTGTAAGTTGATGCCGAGCTGTTTGATGTTCCAGTGTAAGTTGACGTCGAGCTGTTTGATGTTCCAGTGTAAGTTGATGTCGAGCTGTTTGATGTTCCAGTGTAAGTTGATGTCGAGCTGTTTGATGTTCCAGTGTAAGTTGATGTCGAGCTGTTTGATGTTCTAGTGTAAGTTGATGTCGAGCTGTTTGATGATCCAGTGTAAGTTGATGTCGAGCTGTTTGATGTTCCAGTGTAAGTTGATGTCGAGCTGTTTGATGTTCCAGTGTAAGTTGACGTCGAGCTGTTTGATGTTCCAGTGTAAGTTGATGTCGAGCTGTTTGATGTTCCAGTGTAAGTTGATGTCGAGCTGTTTGATGTTCCAGTGTAAGTTGATGTCGAGCTGTTTGATGATCCAGTGTAGTTGATGTCGAGCTGTTTGATGTTCCAGTGTAAGTTGATGCCGAGCTGTTTGATGTTCCAGTGTAAGTTGATGTCGAGCTGTTTGATGTTCCAGTGTAAGTTGATGTCGAGCTGTTTGATGTTCCAGTGTAAGTTGATGTCGAGCTGTTTGATGTTCCAGTGTAAGTTGATGTCGAGCTGTTTGATGTTCCAGTGTAAGTGTATGTCGAGCTGTTTGATGTTCCAGTGTAAGTTGATGTCGAGATGTTTGATGTTCCAGTGTAAGTTGATGTCGAGATGTTTGATGTTCCAGTGTAAGTTGATGTCGGGCTGTTTGATGTTCCAGTGTAAGTTGATGTCGGGCTGTTTGATGTTCCAGTGTAAGTTGATGCCAAGCTGTTTGATGTTCCAGTGTAAGTTGATGTCGAGCTGTTTGATGTTCCAGTGTAAGTTGATGTCGAGCTGCTTGATGTTCCAGTGTAAGTTGATGTCGAGCTGTTTGATGTTCCAGTGTAAGTTGATGTCGAGCTGTTTGATGTTCCAGTGTAAGTTGATGTCGAGCTGTTTGATGTACTCAAGTAGAAGGATGTAATCAAGTAATCGGTGTTTGTGAGGTTTTAGCATCCTGATAGTTTTACTATCTAAATATATATGGTTATGTGAATATGTATCATCTATAATTTCTGTTTCAGCTTCGAATGGTGGTCAATCGACTGGTGGTCAACAAAAGCATCCCTGCTCAAACAGCGTGATATTCTGGGTACCTGCTATTCTGGCGCTGCTAGTTGTTCTGCTGGAGTCGGTAGTCATTGGAGTACTGATGTGCATAAAGTCGCGTATAACAAGATTGTAAATGACAGAAAAGCGACGAGAGAACTTTTTTTCCGTTTGTGTATAATGTAAATGTATGTATACTCTCTGCATGTACACTGGCTTTACACAACCTAGAACATATATGACCTACTTTGGAACTCGCCTTTCATTTTTCACAAGTATGTTCCACCAAGCCTTTTGAAACACTCCACTCGCCTTAATCATAATATGTTATACAAACATAGCCATGATCAGCTTGGTTTGCATGAGACAAAACAGTAAACAACATTTGGGAACAGAATGATGCCCGGCAATATATTTATAACAGTATAATGTTATCACTTCATTTCCTGATTGGTTGTCAGTTATATACGTACCAGCAGCAGATTGTCACTTCAATTCCTGATTGGTTGTCAGTTATATACGTACCAGCAGCAGATTGTCGCTTCTTTCCTGATTGGTTGTCAGTTATATACGTACCATCAGCAGATTGTCCATTCCGTTCCACTCAAGTGAGAAAGTGTCGATTCTTACGGATGGAGGGAGGTATACAGTTCTGGTTCCAGACTGGGTATTAATATATGTTTACGAGAAGCATGTTGTCACTTCCTTTCCTGATTGGTTATCAGACAAATACGTAGCAGTAGCCTCTTGTCACTTCCTTAATTGTAAGTCGATAGTTATTTTTTATTATTATTTATTATAAAAAAAAAAATCGATAGAGTACTCATTTCTCATTTATAGTACACTTATTTATAGTACACTTTTTTATAGTACACTTATTTATAGACACTTATTTATAGTACACTTATTTATAGTACACTTATTTATAGACACTTATTTATAGTACACTTATTTATAGACACTTATTTATAGACACTTATTTATAGTACACTTATTTATAGTACACTTATTTATAGTACACTTATTTGTTATTATGCGTTTTCTTTCTCAATTGTCTTGCTTTTATTATTATGCTGTTCTCAGTAGCTTTAATTTTATAAAGCGGTGACCTTTTGTATTGTAAGTTCTTCTTCAAAGAAAACTTGATTTATTCTATTTAATAATTGATACAATTGATACAATCCAGCTATTCTCTGACTACACCCGAGAAAAGGTATAGCAACAGCGAAAACCTAAAATTGTACTCAGTTTCTATTTTTTGCATAGTAATTTAGACAAGTGTGGGTGTTTCCCCCCTCCCCCCACCTCCGAGTAATGAATACTATCTAATTTAGAGCTGAGTACTGAATACTCATTCATTTTAGACCCGAGTACTGAATAATATTTAACATGAATTTCTTCATGCTAGTTTCTTTTAAAAATCAAATCATAAAACAATAAATTATTAAACGCTTCGACGTGTCGACCCGTAGTCATCCAAACCCGGAATGACCAGAATTCAAACACCTCGTGACACATAACGTGAACTGACCACTACATCTGCGAAAGTATAAAATACAAGCAGACGTTACTATATTAATACACACAATATCTAACAATGTACACTTTTATGTCCGATTTTGAAAAACACATTTTAATCTATGTGTAGTTAAATTGACGAATATGTTATTTGAGGTTAATATATTAATTAATTTGTTGAAAATATGTTAATTGTGTTTCTTATAATGCAAAACGAAATATGAAGAGTTAAGTCAATGGTTAGCTATATTGACGAATAAAGTTTTGATTTTAAACTAATAGCCAACTTCGATAAGTACGTCTCCTTAACAGTTCTTCAGCTTTTGAGATAAGAAAAGCGTAATTTGCTGCTTGGAAGTTGGAAATGACAACTCTGCTTTACCGATTAGATGTAACACGCTCATTGATTTTTTTACATTGAGTTGTGTATGTATTGCAATTTAAATGTCATGTTGTCATTCGTATCTAGGCCCAATTTTAAAAATAATAACTTATATTCTCATCAGAAATGGCCCCAAAATAATCCACAGAAAAGTGAGGGTAATTATAAATCTTTTTAGAAAGAACTTGTCACATGAATGAATGCTCCCTTTAAATATATAAACACTGATATGCTAAACTATTGTATTCATACACTCATTCCCATATATGAAGCAAAACTATTTCAAAACTCACACTTTTAACAGGAACATGCTTAAAAAATGTAACAAATAGATCAGTAATAATATGTATAAATTGCCTTTTCTACAAAAAGGAACGAGAACTATTTACTGGCCGCCATTATGCTACCCCCGGCCGACACTTCCTGAGCTTCAGATCAGACTACACCAATTAACCAACCAATCAACGGGCAGGGAAAAAGTTCCAGAGTAAATTCGGAGCTATTTCACAGAATCTCTTAATTTTGATTGGTTGTCAAGGTAAACAAACCAATTGCTAAAAAATTAAAATTCAACTTTTGAAGAGTACTTATAAAGGTTAAATCATACATTTGTGCAATGTATTCATAATGTGTTGCATAATCAAAGAAAGAAGTATATTTTAAATTTTTCTCATGTTTCTACATGCAAGTAGGTGGGTCAGCACCATCCGACCCAAACGGCTTTTTCAAAACATACTCGATGTATGGCTTCTGTATGTTTTTTTGATAAAATTAAGATAGGTCTTTCAAAAAAAGTAATAAAAAATATAGCTTCCTATATTAGAGAACTCAGTACAGAGCTTAGAGCTATAAGGTAGGCCTATGTAAAATGAATTGGTGTAGTATGACCTTCAATGGATGTGCTACACCATTAGGGGAGGCAACTCGTGTTATCGAACTGGGCTATAGTTATATCTGACTATGAAAGACGTGTGCAGTAAGTTTAACAGACTCAAATTATGTTTAAATGTAAAATTCATGATTAAACCAATAGCAAGTATTTACGAAAGGTGGACTTGATGTTATTATTCAATGCTAACAAAATGAATTTGATTTATTTTTAAAATAATTTCTGACAATGAGAATTGTTTTTTTATTCAGCTCAAAGTTTTACTAATTATTGTGTGATTCCTCATATATTTTATCGAAAAAGTACTCAACATATTTTAAAGTCCTTAACTTGGTGTGTTAGCAGATTCATGTGCGTGTTTGAATACTCCTTCTAGTGGCTCCAAACTCTACCCACCTTCTCATGAAGGATAAACTGACGTACCCATCATGCTTTATATATTAACTATAGTTACATTTATCATCTTACCACTAGAATCCGAATACAAACTTTAGTTTACTTTGTTTCTGACTTGCTTTTTATTGATTCCACTTTTATAATTTAAATATATTGTGTAATAAGCATCTTTCATTCGTATCTAAAGATTACAAAAAAAACACCACGTTTTATATAAATGATTTCGTGATCTACTAAGAACATAACGGGGAACTCGAACCTACATAACTAATCGTGCAGGTGCACATATTGTAGGCAACGTTTTATGTAGTATAGGCTCGATTGATCCTGGTTGCAGGCACCAGAAGTTTTAATGTAATATAGCGACGTGAAAATATCTAACTCAAGAATAGTCTTTAATATGTATTTTATTAAACTACTATCTAATTATATTTCACAATAAAACTATACACAGTTAAAAAACAGAGTAAATATTCAACTTTGATTAAATGTACAAGTTATAATTCGTAAGCAGTTCTATCGTTCAAAAGTGCGAGCCTGAATTAATATCTATCAATCTGTAAGAATCTCCGACCAGTCTATAAGTATCTCCCCGAATGAAGGCAATCTCGTGTCTTATATAGCGTGGCTATGTCCCACCTTTGAACTGTCACGTGTGCCCTCGACCATGAACTCTAACCTCCGAAACTGGTTCTAGGACGCCAAATGTGGGGTTAATCGTACAAATCTCCTCTTTTTGGAGTAAACAAACTATTTAACTTACTTTCCAAAATGCTGATACAGGGTATTTATATAATTCTCCCAGAGTTTCCCCGGTCATTCCATTGTTTCAACAGACAAACCTCTACTTAACTAAAGGTTATGATCATACTGTTACTAAATATATACTTAATTGGATTAATTAACTTTCATGCGCATCAGTCATGAACTTTCAGAGGAAATGGTCAAACTCAGGTCTCTACACAAACAACGTAATTAAGCTACTTCTGAGACATATGACAGAGGCCGTGAATGAATGTTGGTCACCTAGTTTTTCATGTACATGTAATGATCAGCCATGGGTGCAATATAATATCTTACGTTAAGACCTCCGAAGCTCACTATAACACATTTATAATCAATCTTACAATCTTGAAACTTTTACACATAGTGCTCTTGTTTAAACAAGCTCAATACTTTTTTGTCAGTAGGTGACAGGTCAGTGTTACCCCCTTTTCAGTATTTATTACATTGACCTGTCTCATAGATACTGCTTTTGACAAAACAACCATTTGGAGGCGCTCTATTTTTTTCTGTTTTGATCGACATCCATTATTATTCCAGATCGCCTCCGTTATCTGTTCTGTATTTTCCACATATGAAACAAAATTGTTGTAGCCAGTTACATCTCGTACTAATGATGACTTTTAATATACTGATCCTATCTGCCAAGCATTTAACTATAAAGCATTTGGGTTACACATATATCCTATTTCAAATTGTATTATCGTAACTCAGATTTGCTATTAAAATATAAAAGTAATTCAAGAACTCTTCTACAACAAGAACTACCACAACTTGATGGTTATGTTGACAGCGAGGTGTGAAGACATGTTTCATGGGAGCAGAACATTTGTTGGATACTTTCAATAGTTTTAGTATAACAGGATATAGTTGTTTTTAAAGGACTTCCACATCCAATGAGGTAAATTAAAACACGTTATCTGCAGTAACCTTTGGAGGAACGATGTAAACATTACAAACAATATATTTATAAATTGATAGCCTACATTATTACAGAGTGAAGCTCACGCGAGTAGTATAGAAAGGGGCGGTTCTGGCACAGCTTTCCCTCGCGGGGAATGAGAACTAGTGAAATATGCCAGGGGGAACTCAGGCGTAACTCTCATTTACACCACCAAGATCTAAATGTAAGCCACGCCTAAGTCAACACCAACATATTTCATCAGCTTTCTCAAGCAACCCTGCTCAGGGAAACCCACCAGAACCGCCCCTTTCTATACTACGGTTTGTCATTTTAATAGCATAACATTTGAAACTCGTTAGGAGGGCGCAATTTTACTTTATGTCTATTTTCGTTGAATCTACTTTCGGCGAAGTTTTTCAATAGCATTTGCAACTCGTTAAGCAAAGTCAGACGGAACCGGGCAGTAGTCTTCATCATCGCTCTGCATATCATTTTACTTGTATGCTAGCGTATCTTGTCCATTATCTAATATGTACCGTTTATCATCATAAGCTGATAAACTTTTTTTAATAACTTTCATCTCATGATGAGCTTCTGTTGCTGTAAACAAAATCTTTTTGTAATCATCATGTGCTATCTGTTTTTTAACAACACACTTTTTAACACCCTTGCATTTCTTTGCGTTAACCTCGTTATCCAGCACATACGAGTATAGTTTACTTCGCAGCCCAACAAATTCAACAATGGGTATTCCGCACGTTTCATCTTTCATCTTGCCAATAACTTTTTTATTATCATTAAAATGAAATTGACTTTTTGGATCATAATCACAATTATCAAAAAGTTCTTTATCCTTGTAAAAGTCCCATACACATCTTTTGTTTTTATTTCATAACACAAGGAATCGGTATTAGTAAATAATAACTTAGCTTTTTTATCATAATTGTTTTTGATATAGTTGTAATGGAAATCATACATCAAATATTTTGACAAGTCTAAAATACACATGCCAATATAAATAAAACGATTTAAAACTAATCGTTCTTTTATTCTGTTTACAGCAAATAAATTTTCATTAAACATTTTAAAAGAAATAAATGAAGGTCTTGCCGCATATTTTAAAAGGACCTCCTCGTCGTGAGTCAATTTAACATTAATTCTTTTTCTCAAGTTTTCCATAGTTTTACCAAAAACTGAATTGTTCATCAGTTTGAAGAAATCCTTTTCAAAAGCATTTTTACCAGCTGTTCTCTTAGCAGTATTAAAATCTATGTATATCTTTAACCACTCTGATTCGTCGAACTGCAGTATTCGATGTGTCTTTGTTACTTTCATCCCAAGTTTTTTGTATAATTCTAAGTTTCTAAAATGCACAACATACTTTTCTTTATTTTTCAACGTCGTAACAAGTTTATTAACACTACAATTTCCTAGATTAAACTTTTGTTTTAAATTTTTTCAATAGTCTGACAACCACTCATCTTTTATATTTAAACTTTCTGGGGCGAGAGGATAATCATTATGCGAGTCATGTAGTTTTCCGGGATACTCGATATCGCACTCAACAATGTAATTTGATTTTCCTTTTTCAAACATATCAACCCACTTGAAGTTGCCAGTAGGTAACAGCTGACACATGGCCCACCCGTACAAGTTATTGGCATCGAGATATATTATGTACTTGCTTTCTTTTTTCTTGTCATAGTTTTTCATATATTTATTGTTAGCTTGTGAATATCTGTTTGCAATATAACTCGTACCGCCTCTTAATCCTTTTTCCACAAACAAATATTGATCAATATCAGTGATTAAGTCAAGTTGAATACCAGTCATCTTGAGGCACGCATCCCAGGCTAACCCAGGACTACTGAAGTAATGGCAAGGATCTAATTTGTAATACTCAATGCACATTTTTCTAAAGTTTTCAAAAACATTTGTCAGTAACAGCACATCAGTTTTAAGATACAGATCATGATATTCTCCCATATTTTTAATCTTGAATGTTTTCCATATTTTTTTAGCGTGTTCATAATCCGCATCTGAAATGTGTTCATCATTTAATTTAGAATAAAAGCTATCTTTGTCAGGTAACTTAGTATCCCCGAAGCGTTCAAAGCTGTTCATGTAATCATAAGGATAAACACCTTTTTGTTTTAGCAAGTCTAGCTTTTTATCGCTATATTCTTGAGATATGTATTGAAATGACGGAACGTTTTTTACTAGATTATCTAATGATTGGGACATGAACTGGAAACTATCAATAAATACTAAACGTTTTCCTAACATGAAAGCCATGTACTTTTCCATGTTATTTGGTATCCCATTTATGTTTTGTTTAAACTTTCCAATGTGTTGCATTATGAAGTGAGAGTCATATCCTCTCAAGTTATGAAACACAACAGGTATTTTTCTAGTCAACCTGAAATTAATATTACATATGTCATGATATACTTCCCAGTTATATGACAATGGTCCCTGACTTTTCTGATGGAGTTTTTGTATGCCACTGTATAACCCGCGTCGCCTTTTTTGTGAGTTGTTGCAAAACCATTACCACAAATATGACATGATTTAGATTTTTGGAATCTAGCTTCTTCTTCCTGTGACATCACCAAATCTTTCTTAAAATGCGAATTCATAGTTTTCTTGCACCACTTTTCTTCTGCTATCATTTTTTCTAAAAACTTGTAAACAGCATCAGGTCCTCTAAACGTTACAACTGGTTTTGAATATTGATCATCATAACAACAAACAACCTTGTACCCATAACTGCAATCAGTATGCTTTTGATATGCTTCTGTATGTGATTTTTCAGGATTGTTCGATGCCGAAGAAATACTTTCAGTTATTGCTTCAAAATCAGCACATATAACAAACGGAACCATAAGTTGCCTGTCGTAGTTTTTAAACTTAACTTTTTCATCTTTGTTTGGCATTTTTATTGCTTGTTTTCCGTTAAGTGAAAGGCAATCAGGCTTGTGAGCTTTTAGCGTCCTTTCGAATTTAAAGCACTGCAAGCATGTTTTACAAAACCATTTTTTCCCTCGTGTAGTGTTTGATTAAACATTAGTCTGTCAAAATCTTTTATCCACACGTAATGGGTTTTTTCTTCTTCGGTGATTAAAAGCATATCACATGTTTTTTCTGCTTTATTTTTTGATATGTGCAACGGGTATACTTGATTATCTTCATACCCAAATATGTTTTTCTATTTTTGGGATTTGTTTGATAGTAACAGGAAATGTAATTTCTTCATAATTTAGATCATCAATATGCTTTTTATACTTCGTTATTCTTTGGGGATTTGTTTCAACAGGAAATTCATAAGCCAGATGGCACAATCTGAAGCATTCGTTATCTTTTTCATTTTTTATATTGATCAATCCTTTTTTAGGATTAGCAAGTTCTTTTGGTAAATCCAAATAAGAGCTGCCTCGTAGAGGCTGATACTTTATTCGATTTATATAGTGTGCATCTACTGATTCAATTTGCCAACCACTTCCCACTTCCCAACTGAAGCCAATTTCCAATTCTATTTATAATTTCTTCTCGTGCTTTGTCTAATGCTTCTGATATTTGATTTTTGTTTAATATTATTGTAGCCTTTGAGGCAAAGTAAGCTGTTTTGTATATAATATCAAAACTTACTATTTTTTTAAAAGTAAGTTTTATATCAACGCTTAATTTAAATCCACCTGTTTTTCTTAGTTCTTTTTTAAGAAAGTTTACAACTTTTGATTGTGTTTTTTGTAGTTGTCTGAGCGGATCTTTCCTAACGATAACATTTACTTTAAAAACCTTGCTATATTGTTTTGGGGATGTTTCAATTTCTCGGATACTCATTACATAATATTACATAAGATTATTTCTTTAAACCCCTATTAATTAATTAATTAATTTATTAATTATTTTGAAGTAAAATATTTATTTATCCATACATAATAATTTTAATTCCTCGTTCGAGTAAAATATCATAGTGGGCAATAAAAGAAACTTTGTATAAAGTTGGATGGTAACTGGTTGCCTCTGAAATTTGTTTTTTGCACAAAGAACGTAGTTTGTTTATATCTCTTTTTTTTTATTTTCCATGACAGTTTTAGTTGTTTTGCCATTGTTATGATTCTTTCTGTCAAATCTGGAAAGTTGAAAAAAATTAAAAGCTCAGCATCTAATTTACTGGCATCTTCAAAATCAACCGTTTGAGCATGTACTATTTGATCTTTTTTAAAGTTATTGATTTCAATTTCTACTTGTTCCATTATAATATTACATAAGATAATATTTTTTAAGCCTATATTTAAATATATGATGCTATAGTATCATATAATGAATTGCAAATATTGTGAAAGAGTTTTAGATATTATTGATCCTCCTGGGGTGTGCATAGATTGCATCTTATTTCCCACGACAAAGAAGCTTTGTAAATATTGTACCAGGACCAAACTGTGTTACAAGTGTACATACGCATGCGTGAATTGCAACGATACTTGTAAAGTTTTCGATAACGAGCGTGTTTGCCTTAATTGTGGCACCCACAATGGTTATAATCTTATCACAGGTTGCACCTACAGCCAAAAGAAAACTATTTACCTCAGAAAGTATCATTTGGGTAAATACTTGGTAGCATTTGATTTGTCTTCTGCAAATAGACAAAGATTTGAGGATTTGTTTTACAAAATTGTAAAGATTTTGGATAAAATAGAAGACCGAAAAAGATCAATCAAATTTGAATACATTTTTCAGAAAATATTTAAAATAGTAAAAATAGAAAAAGAAACAAAACTGATTAAAACAAAATCAACCAGAGACAAGTACGATAGGATATGGAAACAAGTCGAATTACGACTGAATGCCATGACCGTTTAACTTGAACTTTTTCATATACATTTCCAGAGGTTCTGTAAAGTTATCATTCTTTTGAATCTCTAATATTTTATTGAAGGTAATCCTAATTACCTCTTCGTCATTTTCTAGTCCTGTTGTTGTTTGGACATATGATAGAAGTTGTTTAAAACTCCTATGATGTGTTTTAACAATATCTTTTTTCTGCTATTCTTGTTTTACTTGCTAAAACAGCAACTACTGGAGGAACTGCGCCAACCACAGTTATGAAAACAGGAATTGCTGGAACTAATGCTAGGAGAGCACCACAACCAATTATTCCGCTGGTAATCTGTAACGTTGTGTTTATAATACCGCACAATTTATAACTGCGTCTGTATGCAGCTACAAGTCGCGACAAGTAATCAATTAATTCTTCTTTGGTTTTCATGTATAATTACAGTTAGACAATAATTTAATTAAAATATTTAGAAAATAGTTGCTCGTGTTCTTTGGGTGATATTTTACCTATTTTTAATAATTCATCGATTATGCTAATACCTTTATTTATCAGCTGCGGACTATTATTTCCTGATTCGATGCTTCCGCATACCAACTCTAGATCATCCATCAAATCTTCGGGACTATTTTAATATTCAACACAGCCTCCTAAAATCTTTTTGAACTTTGAAGAACCTTTGTGAATTGGTAAATCAGATAATTCTGTTAGTTCCTTAAAAGCATTCTGAGACAACTTTGAATAAGTTTTTCCATTGTTGTAACGCTTTGTTATCAAGTCTATAAAATCATCATCTACTTTCATATCTAACACAACTGCTTCTCCTTGCTTGGCAATAAGTTTGTGATAACCAATAAGCTTAGGTAAATCAATTTGTAACATTCCATAGCGACCATCTTTGTCAACTTTGTAGGAATTTTTATTTTGTTGCATTCCTTGGCCAAAGACGGGAGCATGCTCTTTCATACTTTTAACTCTGTCTCTGTAATGATTCAATGCGTCAGTCTCTACTTGTAAAGCCTCTCTTTTTTGTTCAAGGTCCTTCCTCTGCTCGGTATTTGTTGTTTTATTTATCTTTCTGGTTAGAGTGGCTTTAGAATTTCCGATGCCCGTGATTTTCACACCAGCATCACTAATTTCTTTATCTCTATCACCTGTAATTAGTTTTGATGGTATTGGCAAGTCATACTTATCAAGCACAACTGTATCCATATCAGCATCTAAGTCAATATCACGCTGCGGTTTGGGTTCCTTAGGCCTCGCAGTAGGTTCTTCTACCCATTCTTCTTCCGCAGGTTTTGGCCTAGGCTCTCTTTCCAGAGTTTTTATTAGTTCTTCTTGGTAACCAGTCGGCGTTAGTTTAGTAGGATCTGCGGTTTTCTTGGCAGCTGTTTTTTTAACATGTGGCGTTGGTGGCGGTGGCGGCGGCGGTTGTGGTGGCGGCGGTGGTGGTGGCGGTGCTATAGCTCCAAGATCAGACGGGGCAACTAATGGCGGGCGTATTGCCTCGGGAAGAAGAGCCAACTGTTCACGTATTTCCGGAAGGGTAATCAAATGTTCAGCCAGCCGCCTTGTTTGCTCTGTTATTTCGCTAGTAACACGTTTAAATACTTCTGCGTATAAATCACGACTAGCTCCTTTTTCGAGTCTTTTTCGGGTAACTCTATTTTCGTATTCTTTAACAAGCTCACTCGCTTTTCGCTTTTTATATGCTAATTCTTTCCATTTTAACAAAGACATGTATAATATAAGGTTAGATTAAATTAAAATAAATTAGAATAAGTTAAGACAAGTATTATCTATGTATTATTATAATGCAAATTCCAAACTATGATATGAAAACAGAAAACGGTAATTTTAAACAGATATGGAACTTCATGCCAGACTGTTGTTTTAGAATGTTAATTTGCGGTAATTCAGGATCTGGCAAGACAAACACACTAGTTCACATGTTGCTGAAACCTTTGGTTTACTACGACAAGATTTACTTGTTTGCTAAAAACTTAGAGCAGTCCAAGTATCAGGTATTATCACAAAAACTGGAAAAGATAGCAAAAAATAATAAAATCCCAGTCGAAGACATATTAGAATGTTCAAATGATGAAATTATCCCTGTGAATGATTTGGATTCTGATGCTCAATAGATAGCTATTTTTGATGATTATGTTTGCGAGCGTAATCAAAACGATATTATTAATTATTTCATCCAGGGAAGACATAAAAATTGTTGTGTGATTTACTTATCACAATCTTATTACAAAACTCCTAAAGACATTCGTTTGAACTGTTCTCATTACATCTTCTTCGCGACTCCGGTTAATCGCGAGCTGGGTATGCTTTCCAAAGAACAAGATGTCAGCAAAGAGCAGTACAGAAAAGCGACTGACAAGCAGTATGATTTTTTGTATCTTGATCGCCCGAGGAAGTTAGTAAAGCGTAACTTCAACGGCGAAATTTAATCTAATCATATTATATAATGGGGCTTTTTAATGATCTTGGCGAGGAAGTTACTACTGGCAGTGTTAATATTACAAATTTTGGTATTGTGCTGTCTGAGTATGTAAAACAAAAACATCTGGTTAATTATCTTAACAAAGGCATAAACCAGGAAAATGTTTTGAGAAGTGAGCTTAATATGGATAATAATAAAATTACCAATGTTGGCAATCCAACAAAAGCAGATGATGCAGCAACAAAGCAATTTACTCAAAGAAGAGTTGCAAAAATCATACGTGATTATAATATTGATAAAATTCCAGACATGATGAAAGATTTAACAACAGGTGTTGATGATAAACTAAGCCTGATACAAACAAAGTTACAAGCAAACCGCGAAAAAATGATTGAAATTCAAAATGGATTGAAAGATGAAATAAAACTTCTGGGTGATGCTTTGAAAGAGTTAGAATAGAAAGAAGATGTATTGGAAGAGAGTGAAAACTACAAGAAATTAAGCGAACAAATAAGAGCTGGTGTTCAAAATATTAATGCACGGATTGGGGAAATCAATACACAAATGGTTGATAACAATGAACTAGAAGCTGCTATTGCTGATGCTTCAAAACAAATGAGAACTGCTTTTACTACCGAAATAACTCAGATTAAAATATTACATGAGCAGACAACCACTAACGTCGACGATATCAACAAAGAATTTGAAGACATCAAAAAGAAAATGGTTGACGGCAAGTCGCTGGAGACTGCTCTGAACAAACTGGTTGACACTGATAAACTTGAGACTGCTATTGATGATGTTTCAAAGCAATTGAAAGCTGCTCAGGAAAAAAGAAACACAGCTTTTGATGACGAAATAGCTTCATTAAAACAGTTTAATCAAAAGTCTGGTAGCCGGCATACGGCAATTCTTGGTATAATTGATGAGTTGAGAGAAAAAGTAGAACATTTAGGTCAGATTCTAATTTTTGAATTTACAATAGATGACATAAGCATTATAGAAGATGCCTTTGTGGCCCATGATGGTGTAAGATCGACATTTGTATCGTATCCAACTCAAAAACCACTTGAAAGAACCCATCAAAACTCTTTTCTTGATGCCTTTACCTTTGTAGCCAATCCACTTATAAAAAGTGAGGAGTATTATGAAATGCTACTGACAAGTAAATCGGCTGCATTTACAATTTTTAAAGAAGGTCGTTATGTATTTGAAATAGATTTTACTTATACAGGAGCAGATGTAAAAAAAATCATTATTTATTCACCATTAGAAAAAGGTACTAAGTTTTTTTATCCTATAATAGAAAATGACAAACGAATAATAAAAGAAACGTTTGAAGTATATATCAAGCCATCTTATAAAATTTCACTCAGAACAGGCGCAATGGTAGATACTACAGAAGTTTACAATTTTGAAAAATCAAGTTTTAAACTGTACTACAAAGGTGATTAATTTTATCCATTCTATATTATATGGAACAAAAAATTGTATTATCATCAGAAAAAGCTTCAATAATTAATAGCTCGAACACACCGTGTAATTTTACAACTGTGTTTGACAGACCATTAATATGAGGCAGGAACAAACAATATGGTATCGGGCTCGATAAAATTAATTCTATGACTTACTCGTGGTATAATATTAGTGAAGATTTTAATAACAAAGTGATAAGGTACCACAATGGAAAAGATTGGAAAAGTATTATTTTTACAATGGAAATTACAGTTATGCTGATATCGATAATTACATAAAAAAACATTGACTGTAAACGAGGATTTAATCGATGACTCACTTACCCCGATAAGAATTGAGTTTGATTTATCAAGTTTCAAATGTTTGGTTACCATTCATAATACCATTCATAATAAATTTATACTTGATTTGAGAGAATCAAACTTTCACACCTTGGTCGGATTTGACAAAGATGCAGTTATCAGAGAAACTAAATTTGGAACTGTAACGCCAAACATAACAAATTCTATCGATACGTTGTATATCCACTGTGATTTGATAAGTAATTCTATTGTTGATGGATCATATGGAGATGTCATTTATGAAATAAGTACAGCTGATCTCACGAGATCATATCCTTTCAAAGATGAACCGATAAGAGTCGGATTCTGTGAAGTAAACAAAACAATCATTAACAGTATTAATATTTACATAACCGATTTCTCCGGTAAAATTATTAATCTTAATGGCGTCCACACATCATTCCGTTTTGTTTTGAAGGAATTAATGTAACATAAGTTATATGGTATGTTTAAAAAAAGTTTATGACACTAGCACGGGAACATATACTCAAGTTGATCGATTAACTGGAGCTGGTATATTTGACATTCTTTCAAAAGTCGGATCGAAGATATTCAGCGAGTCTGTGAAAACAGCAGGCAAGAAAGCATTAGAAACTGCTGGCAAGCAAATCATAGAAAGCGGTTCTAAAAAACTTGGAGATGAAGTAGGAAAAATGGCTGCTGATAAATTAGTTTCAGTTATTAAACCTAGTAAACCAAAAGGAGAGATGATTTTAAAAGAACTTACAAAGGCTGATAACAAAAAAGAAGTTGTAGCTGGGACTGAAGAAGATGTAAATGCAAAAATTAATAGATTACTTTCCGGAAGAGGAATTCATGTGAGAATTAATCGATTAATTAATAAAAAATAATCTAATTACTAGTATACATAGATGTTTCGAAGTAATCAATATAATACTAGATATGAACATGTACCTATTCAGTTAGATACCCCCAATAACACAACCAGGAAATGCTACCAGGCAAATGAAAAGTGGCTACCAGTTTACACTAAATGACAGAAGTTCTTACTTTGATTGGTATAACGCATTTTTTGAAATCAGTTTTCAAGTAAACAAACTTGCTGATGGAGCTAATTTCGCAGACGCTGACAGAATTGCTTTAATTAACGATGCAGCTTCACTGATTGATCAAATGCAAGTAAAGCAAAATGGGAAAATAGTTTACGATGGAAATAATCTTCACAGATTTGTTAATATCAAAAGCTTGCTTGAAATTTCTGATGACTATGCAATGACAACCGGAACAAACGAATACTTTTATTTGGATGGGTCGGCAGCTGCAGAATCTCGAGATGATCAAGCTGGTTATAACCGAGGATTTGATGCTCGTCATGCTTTAATCATAACTAATCAAAAAGTTATCTCTATAATTCCATTAAACAAATATTCCTTCTTTGGAGGTTTGGAAACAAACATGCTTCCTCCTAGTCAGATTCAAATCAGCTTGCAACTGACAGATGATAATGTACTAATTTTCAAATCAAGTGGTGATGATGGTCGAGTAATTATTAATAAATCAGTTTTGTGGATACCCAGAATGATATTTAACTCAGATGGTTTAAGTTACGTAATGACAAATCATATGACATCAACAAGATGGACTTATCTTCGTGAAATGATACAAGAAAGCGGAAGTTCTCTACTAACTGAATCTATATTTAGAATAACGGCTGGAGTCAAAAGTCCAAAACATGTTTTTGTTTATCTACAAAGAACTGAGAAGAGTTCTTCTCAAACACAAAATCCTCACCTTTTAGATACTTTTAAACTAAATGCTGCTGGTGCTAATTGTTATTTACAATCAGCTAGATTGGAAGTTGGAAATGGAGTTTATTATCCAGAAACTGAATACAGTTATGATAATATCATAAGAATATTCAGAGATGTTATTAATTATTCTTACAAACAAAATGATAAAAACACCGGAACTTTACTCAATGTGGGTAATTTTAAAAATCTCTTCGGGATGATATATTTCGATTTGAGTTACAAGGAAAATGAAGTCAGCGTTGATCCAAAACAACTAGGTTTGAGATATAAATTAAATAACCTTCCTACCGCTAGATATAAAGTTTATGCTCTGGTTCTCTATGAATTAGATGTAGTTATTGATACTGTTGGAAATGAATTGGTAATAGTTTAATCTAACTTATAATATATATGACTCACGTAAATTATTCAGTAAATTTAACAGATGGACAAAAACAGAGTTTAGCGAAGGCTTATGAAAACAAAAGTGAATTAACACTCAGGTTAAAAAATAACCAACTAACTGGGAATTTTCCTTTGCTGCTAACAGCTACTCAAATTAACAATATTAACAAAGCTAAATCTGATGGACGGGGATTAGATATAAGTATATCAAAATCGCAAATGAGGTCTCAGTCCAAGAATGGAGGCTTTTTAGGCGCATTAGCTGGTTTGCTAACTAAAACAATTTTACCAACAGTTGCTAGATTTGCTTCAACGATATTAGGGCCTTTAGCAACAGGGGCACTTAGTGGTCTGGCAAGTACTGGAATTGGTAAAATATTTGGAAATGGAATGGTAACTGTTCCTGCTGATAAAAAACAAACACTTCTGAAACCAAATAAATTAACAGCTGCACAAAAAAACAAAATAGCAAAGTCAAAAGGTTCCTGCACCATTAAACTAACACAAAAACAACTACAAGACGTACTGGCATGTGCTTCTAGTAATAAAACGGTAACTGTTCCCAGTAATAACAAACAGCAAGATGTAACGGCAGCTGTTCCTAGTGATAAAAAACCAACACTTCTAAAATCAAAGAAATTAACAGCTGCGCAAAGAAAGAAGATAGTAAAGTCAAAAGGTCGCTGCCCTGTTAAACTAACTAAAAAACAACAGCAGGACGGAGGATTTCTTGGAATGCTTGCATCATTAGGAATTCCATTGATTGGATCTCTTATTAGTGGTTTAACCGGAAAAGGTTTGCAAGTAGATAGAAGAGGATATGGTTTACAAGTAGACTCACAAATTAGGCCATACAGAAGTATCCCATTCATAAAAAATATTAAATTTTAAAAATAAACCTATATCTAACTTAGATATAACAAAATGGGTCAAGCAGCTAGGCATGCAGAACTTCAGAGGAGTGTTTAGCAAGAACAAATTACCAACAAAACAAAATAAAAAAGAATGTGGCATTACTAATCTGGATGATTATATTGGACCTGGCACACACTGGGCGTGTTACTATGATAATTATTACTTCGATCCGTTTGGCTTGAGCCCACCAAAAGAAGTTTTAGCGTACATACCTGATATAAAATACAACACCATTCAATACCAAGATAAAACAAGTGTTCTGTGTGGATATTTCTGTTTGTACTTTATCAAAAAGTTGCAAGAAGGAAATAGTGCGTATGATATTCTTTACAAATTATTAAAACCGTACAAACCAGTGAAAAATGAAAACATCATAACATCATATTTTGTAAATGAAGTTTAATCTAATCATATTATATATGAGTTACTGCATAAAAGAAAAAAAGGTTACTGAAAATATTAATCCTAAGTATGTTTTAGCAAAAAATGGTAGAAAAATGTTAAGATCAACTTGTGCATCTTGTGGTATTACTAAAACAAAGTTTGTTAAAAACACAGAAGGCGGAAATATTGATATTCATAAAGCTATGCTTCCTCTGTTGCCTAAAAAAGGGCTAACACTTCCTGGTTATAAATATTGCGGTCCTGGTAATCCACTTGATAGCGGAGAACCGGTAAATGAATTGGATGCTGTTTGCAAAGATCATGATTATTGCTATGACGAAAATCCTAGTAATAAATCAACGTGTGATAAAAACATGCTTGCTGGTTTGAAATCTAGCAAGTCTAAAACTATCGGAGAAAAGATTGCTAAGAATTTGATAGTAAAACCAGTAATTAGTACAAAATATAAACTTGGTCTTGGAAACTCAAAAAACTAAAAAAGGCGTTGAAACGGACTGACAAGTTAGCAGATGAACTTCATAAACCTATACGAAGAAAGTTCACTCAACGCCGTGTGATTGTTAATGAAATTGATAAAATATGGTCTGCTGATTTGGTTGATATGCAATCGTTTTCAAAGTATAATAAAGGTACTAAATATTTGCTTACTGTTATTGATTTATTTAGTAAATTTGCTTGGGCTATACCCGTTCCAAATAAAACTGGTTTAGAAATTACTAAAGCGTTCCAACACATAATGAGTACAGGAAGACAGTGTAAATTGTTGTGGGTTGATCAAGGTGTGGAATTTTACAACAAAACGTTTAAGCAATTTCTTGATGATAATAATATCGAAATGTATCACACGTTTAATTTTGGAAAAGCTGTAGTAATTGAACGATTTAACAGAACATTAAAAGAGAGGATGTGGAAATATTTTACAGCTAACAATACAAATACGTATTTAGACGTGCTTCAGGCGATGGTTGATAAGTATAATAATACAAAACATCGGAGTATTAAAATGACACCAACTGAAGCTAGTGATGAGAAAAATAAAGGAACGGTATATTTCAACTTGTATGGAAAGATGAAAAGTACTCAGATTAAGCCAAAGTTTAAAATAGGGGATAATGTTAGAATCAGCAAATATAAAATAACGTTTGAGAAAGGTTATACCCCAAATTGGACTGAAGAAATATTTGTTGTTAATGAAATTCAAAACACAAATCCTGTGACATACAAAATAAAAGATTTAAACAACGAAAACATTGATGGAAGCTTTTATGAATTAGAAATGATAAAAGCAAAGCAAGAAATATTTAGGATTGAAAAAGTAATACGACGTGATTATAAAAAGAAACAAGCATTGATTAAATGGAAGGGTTACAATGAGGATTTCAATAGCTGGGTCTCATTTAAGGATATTGAAAATATTAAATAAGGGCTTAAAGGCAACTCCAAGTAGAATATGAAGTAGTTCATGATGATTTTATGGACACAAAAAAAAGACGACTGCTGATCGAAATGGATAATTATGAACGTGAGCTAGCTGGAAACAGAGAAGAGCTTCTCGAACTGAAATACAAAATAGCAAAGTGTAAGAAAATAAAATACTTCATGGTAAAAGATGATATGCAGAGCGATGATGAATACTACTGCCCGGTTCCGTCTGACTTTGCTTAACGAGTTGCAAATGCTATTGAAAAACTTCGCCGAAAGTAGATTCAACGAAAGTAGACATAAAATAAAATTGCGCTCTCCTAACGAGTTGCAAATGTTATGCTATTAAAATGACAAACCGTAGTATAGAAAGGGGCGGTTCTGGTGAGTTTCCCTGAGCGGGGTTGCTTGAGAAAGCTGCTGAAATATGTTGGTGTTGACTTAGGCGTGGCTTACATTTAGATCTTGGTGGTGTAAATGAGAGTTACGCCTGAGTTCCCCCTGGCATATTTCACTAGTTGTTCTCATTCCCCGCGAGGGAAAACTGTGCCAGAACCGCCCCTTTCTTTACTACTCACGCGTTCAGTCAAACATGGCATTTGTAATGAGTAAAGAAAACCGGTTCGCCGCGCTATCGGACGAGGACGAAACGTGCGATGAACAGACCGATACGCAGGGTGAATATGAAACCGTATACAAACGAAAACGACGTAATACAGTGGTAAATCGTGGGTAAATATAGACAATACAAGTATTGATAGCAAGCTGACTCTTATATTCGATGAAGTGAGATCAATAAAAGTAGGTCAGGAATCAACTCAGAAAATGGTGTCCGCCTCATATGAATTTATGAAAGCTACTACATCCAAAATAAACGAGGTCGTGTCAGTTACAAATACGCTGATCTACTGAAAGTGTTGATATATAAGTTGAAAACTGTGCCGTTTTTGTGCGGAATTTTGTTAACGCTAAACTAGGAATCGATTCTCATTCGATGTATATTGCTCGGGCGCATAGGTTAGGACCTCGTAGACCAGGTATTCAATCTCAAAAGCGGCCAATTATTGCGAACTTTAGAGACTTTGGTGATGTTGAGATCATTCTAAGCAAGGCATATATGCTTAAAGGTACGGGTGTTTCTATTGACCGTGACGTACCAAAAGAGATAAGCGAGACCCGCAAGCGACTCTGGCCTACATTTAAATCATTGAAAGCAGATCATCCTAGGTCAAAGGTTCAAATTGTATTCCCTGCTATACTGCTGTGCGACAGGAACGTCATCAAGGATGAATTCCCAGACTGGAACAACGTTATGTCACAAAGCAGGATTGTCAATTTGCCACATGTAGATGCCAATGACAGTGCGGTATCCAGTAACATACCAACCGTGAACACAACCTCGATAGTGCGTAACGAAACTAGCTCCGATTTGACATTATCTTTTAGTGATGTGATAAGGGGCTCGTCTATCACGGCGGTGGATTACTCCTCCAGGATACAGTCTGCAAATCGAGATGCCACAAAAACAGTACCTGCACACGAGTCTCAAGTCACTACATCGGGTATCTGTAATCCGTTGCCAGTTTCGCATATAGTGTGTCGACTGATATGGAGGTGTCAGACTTCATGTTGAATTAAATGGCCTGTCATTGAATGGTTTGTAAATATCCACATTTTGACGGTAATGGCTTCCCATAGTCAGATCGAACAGCAATACAATGATATCGCTGGTTCATACGCAACCTTCTATTTTTAAATTGTGTGCCCCGGCAAATGTCTCGCAAAAAAAACAATACAAGCAGACGACGACAGTACGCAATCACAATCGCAAATACAATCGGAAATACAGTCTTTATTGTCCGAAAGACGATCATGTGGTCATGTGTATAGGCCAAGAACAAGGAGCACCGACAGTAGGACACAGTCAACTGTCACAAAGATCGACCGAGTTTGCCAACAACAGGCAATCGCTCAACAATGAGAACACTTTAAATGCAGATACGCTCGGCGGTGACTGTCCTAGTTAAGAAGGCCAGGGAAAGGTGAACATTAGATGTGCACAACTTAATTTTCAGTGCTTAGTGTCACGTGGAAGAAATAAACTGAAAAGTCCAAAAATTGTTGCTTTGTTTGAGCAAAACGATATAATTTTACTTACTGAAATGATTTAATGATTAACAATGATTTAATAGATTTTCATGTTGATAATTTTAATGAAGTTGTTCTTCATCGAACTAAGAAAAAGCAAAGATGCAAACGTGGGTCTGGTGGAATCATTATTTACATACGTAGATAATTTGTTGCAAGTGATACTCCATTTTTAAATAGTAAAGATGATATTATATGGGTTAAAACTAACGGAACTAAACTAAAAATTCAAGGTGATTTATTTGTGGATTTATGTTATGTTATACCTCAAGGTGGTAGTAGACAATCTATGGTTGAAAATGGAGGTTTTGATATATTGTTAGACTATATTGTTAGACTAAATCTCTAGCTTCGTTGTTGAAGATCTGAATATTTTAACGGATCATTGTATTATTAAATTAATTTTAGAAAGCGAAAATGATTCTTATAATGAAAAACCCGATGAAAATATTGAAAATAAAGATATAAGTTCTGAAACGGATTGTAAATTTTTAGATAGCAAATATGTTTGGAATAATGTTTTGTAACATCCCTGGATGGTGACCATGTTGTATCCCAGTTGAATGCATTAAATGTGAATATAAATAATAGCGTTAATAAAAGTGATATTACTACTGTAGTTAACGAATTTGTAAATGTTACTGAAGCGTTGCTGATCCTTTATTTAAGGGTACGCATACTTTACAAAGTGGGTGGGGGTGGTTAAAAGCAATATAGATTTTTTTCTTTCACTAAAGATTTTCCTTAACCAAAACTCGTATTTTCTTCTGATTTAAACATATTTTATTGCCATATATGTACAAGTACAATGCAATCGGGTCGGGCCACAAGTGCTACCCACATTAGTTACGGCCCTTCCCTACAATGTAGTTTTAACAAATATAATGAATGACAATTGCTATTAACACTTATCAATAAACTGGATTAACTTCAACATGATATGTAGTAGAAGATGTTAAGATAATAAGAAAATAGAAAAAAGGAATTAAAGAAAAAGTAGAAGTGGAAGAAAGAATAATGCAACACATGTAACATTGCTCGGGTTGACTAGACAGATAAAATGTAATGGCAAACTTAAGTAAATCGATGACTATCTCTAATAAAGTTTTGAACAGAATTAAAAATCAAACCATTTTCTTGTGTTGTAAGATCTAATCTTCCAAACAATAATGTATTTGAGTTTAAAGGATGAAACGAACGTGTTGACTGGAAAAGTTCGAGCCTTTCAAAATTGAATTGCATACATTCAAAGAAGAAATGATTTGCATCTTCATTACCCTGACCGCAAATGCATTGAGGCGATTCGCGTAAATGATTTTAAAAAAGGTCATTATTGAGATTACTACATGAATTTCTTATCCTAGCATGCATAACAGAAAAAAAACGTACACCAGAAAAGTAAAAACTAGGAACATTTGAATTAGTAAACATTATTCGCATAAGATGACCTTTGAATGTGTTTAATGAGCCTGAATTTCTAATATCTAAAGGTAAATCATTCCAGAGTTTCATAGCTGATGGAATAAATGAATTCATAAAAATAGAGGTTCTAACTGAAGTCTGCGAGAAATTTTCTGCGTTCCTGAGGGGATATGGAGTTTCTTCCGCTACGGTTCTTGGCAGTAGATTTGCCAGGTATTCAGGCACTGTTCCGTTTTTCATTTTATATACAACAGAAAGTTTTTGGAACTTACGCCGTTCTGATAACGTTAACCATCCTATTTCATTCATTAAATTAACAATAGATACCGAACGGGTAAGACCGGTCACAATACGTGCAGCTTCATACTGTATTTTTTCAAGTTTATTTTTTTCATATTTGCTGCAGCCATCCCAAACAATAGCAGCATATTCTAAGATTGGACGGACATACGATAAATAGATTTGATTTAATGCCTTACGACTTAGTGTAAATTTCAAAAGCCTCATAGTTCCAATGATTTTGGAAGCCGAAAGAGAGATATTTTCGATATGCATATGCCATTTGCCATCATGGCTCAAAGTAAGGCCTAAATGTTTATGGTGTTCAACAAACGACAACTGGGTGTTGTCTAAAATAAGATTAGGCCGACGCTGTTCATTGTTTTTTGAAAAAAATAATGCTTCAGTTTTACTGGCGTTTAACTGAACTAACCATGTTTTTGACCATTTGAAACAATGTTTAAATCATGGTTTAGAATACCCTCCATATCATCAATTCTTGAAGTGGATACTGAAAAAGAACTATCATCGGCAAACAAACGAGCTATGCTCAACATATTTTCGGATATATCATTAACATATATTAAAAACAAAAGGGGTCCGAGCACAGAGCCTTGAGGAACGCCGCGGTTATGTTTTTGATTTCAGAATACGCGTTTCCTACAAATACTTGTTGCCTTCTATTATTAAGATAACTTTCAATCCAAGAAAGTAAATTACCATGTACTCCATTTTGCTTAAGTTTAAATAAAAGCGCTTTATGTCATACCCTATCAAAAGCTCTAGAGATATCTGCGAATACAATACACGTATATTGTTTGGCGTCAAAAGCTTGAAAAATATTATGATATATATCGACAAGTTGATGAACTGTCGAATGGCCTGTGAGAAAACCAGATTGATTTTTGAAAATTAATATGTAAATGGTTATAAATAAACTTATAAACGACCCGTTCAAAAACTTTCCCTGCACAACTTAGCAGCGAGATCGGTCTATAATTAGTCGAAATATATGTAAGACCTCTTTTGAAAAGTGGCATAACGTTTGCAAATTTCGAAATGTCCGGAAAATAAGATTCGTTCAACGATCTATTATATAAAATACAAAGAGGTTTGCAAATCGTTACAGCTGTTTCTTTCAGTACTTTTTGACTTATTCCATCGTTTCCTGTTGCTTTATTAACGTCTAATATTTTTAAAATTTCTATAATTTCTGATTCGGTAACAGAAATATTGTCTAAACAGGCATCTGTTTTTGTAACAAAATTTGGTAAAACTGCGTTCGTTTCATCGATTGAGGCAATTGAAACAAAAAAAATCATTTAAACAGTTTGCTTTATCAACATCAGATACAGAATATATTATTTCTCCGTTCGATAATGTAGTTTTTAATGGGGGTATAGTTTCAGAATGTTTGTTTGACTTAATAAGGTGTTTTAAAATTTTCCAATATTGACGAGGATTGTTTGAACTGGATTCGATTAATGTACTTTCTATATTATTGAAAAAACGTTCTTTTGCATATTTTTTTAAATTATTAACTTTATTTCTGAGACGTTTGTGAGATATCCAATCCGAATTAGAACGAGATTTAATTGCGATACGTTTTTTTCGGTCACGTTGTCTTGAAGTTCGACGAATCTCAGAATCATACCAAGGTTTATCATTCGGTCGTATAGTTACTTGTTTAGAGGGTATGCATATTTGAATTAATTCCATAAACTTACTCGTAAAATCATTGCTCGCAACTTCTAAATCATTATTATGAAGAAAGGACCAATCAGTATCTTCTATGAGTCTGTTTAATTTGATAAAATCACCATTTTTATAATTCCAAACTTGTCTTGTGAATGATGATGTAATAATTTGATTAAAATTAAAACAAATGTATGTACCGAAATGGTCAGTAACGTCCCGTGGTGTTATAATAATACCAAAGTCATGTGCTTTAACAGAATCTGACATAACTACTGGATCAATTAAAGTTGAAGAATTGTCAGTGACTCGGGTTGGTTCTGTAATTACATTGGTGAGATTATTAATCAACATTATATCTCTCAGTTGGTGATTATTCAAGTTTAACTGGTCCTCATTTACATCTCCAACTATAATTATACTCTTTGCCCTTTCTAACGATTGCTCAATACTTAAATTAAATCTGTTCCAGAAGTCTACATTACTATTAGGTTTACGATACACAGTGCATATAAGTATGGTTTCGTTACGATTTTTAATTTCAATCCATATAGATTCTGGTAAAATATGTTCGAGTTCATGTACTCTGTTGGATATTATATTTGACGAAACATACAATAAAATACCTCCAGAATGAGCAGTGCTGTCTTTCCTATAAGTAGTAACAAAATTTTCAATAACATGAATAAGTAAGAAATCGTCAGTTATTTCCTGTGTAAGATGTGTCTCGGTAAAACACAACATATCAAAGTCAGTATAATTATCCTTAATAAATTCAAGTTTATTTCGAACGCTTCTAATATTAAGATGAAATAAAGTTAAGCTAGTATCAGTTGACATTGATGGACCTGGATTTAGTTCTACATCTCCAGAAGTAATGATTTATGATAAAGCAACTAGTGCAAATTCTAAATTTAAAATACTCAATTTTAAATACTCCGTGATATTTTTTAACGTAATACGCAAACATTTAGTTAAATATGATAGTATATAAACAAAAAAGTTTAACGGTGTCGTTATAAATGTCATTTTCTTGGGAATGCCACTACAGATACAATGAAAGAGGCCAATAGCCACCCTCCAACACATTATATCGTTACCCATGTGGCAATAAAGACACTCTCAACATGTAACACATGTATATAGAGGGTGGCCAACCTAGTTCAACCAAGACGCCCGAGTCAACAAACCGAGCAAGGAAATGTGCATCTACAAGGAAAGGGAAAAGAGTCGAGATAGAGAGTATCGTAAAAAAAACAACATGTAATACAAACAAGTTCATACTACTTATCGAACTTGAAACGAGCAAAGATCATACAGAAAATCAGATAACTTAAGTTAAGTTAAGTTGGTGCATTCACTAAATACTTGATAATGTGACATTTAACTAATATAAAGACTGACTTGTCAATTTTCGTCATCAAAACATATAAACATAGTCATCATCCATAATTACGAAACAATAAAAATCATCATAATCATTAATATTATCGTCACCTAAATGGCAATACCATTATCATCACATCAATCAAATCATCACCACATTAACATCATTATCATTTTCATCATCATAATCATCACTACATCAACACAATCATTTTCCCATCAAAATATTTTTCATTACTAATCATCATCACATAAACACAATCTTCAGTCTGTCAACATCATTATCATCACAATCAACAACATCATTTCGCTGACATCTATCAAATCATCAACATATTAATATCACTTTCATTTTCATTTGAATATCACCGTTATCATCGATTGTATCAACATTAATAATAATAATAATAGTAAAAATCATAATCATCACCATTATCATCATTGCATCAACATTTCCATCATATTCATCACCGTTTATTTTAACCATCTTTGCATTAACATAATCATAATGATCATCATCAACATCATTACATTAACATAATCCTAGTCATCCGCATCATCATAATCATCAATTCATCACCATCAACCTAATCAAAATTATCACCATAATTATCAATTTCGTAAACAAAATTATCATAATCATCATTGCAGTAAACTAATATCATCATAATCCTCGCCATTGTCATCAACATAATCACCATTAAATCAAACTAAACATCACTACATCAACATAATCATCATTACATCAACATAACCATATTTTCATCAACATAACCACCACTACATCAACATCATCACCACTACATTAACATAACCACCATTACATCAACATAATTGTCATACTCATCATCGCAATAAACCACGATCAGCATCGTTACATCATCTTCATCACCATCACCATTGTATCAACAAAGCATTATACTCATCATCATACTCATCAATGTGTCTGTAAACTCATCATAATCATCACCATACACCTAATGCTTGCATCTTCATCATTTAAATAGTTATAAACGTTATTATATATTACTAATAATACCATCAATACCATTAATTGTATAGACTAATATTATCGTAAAAAGAAAAGAAAAAAATATATATCAATATAAAGTTACATACGTATAAACTTTAATTTGAACAACAACAAAAGAACTGTCAAAACTGGTCAAGCAAGTTTAGATATATATAAAGCGTGCCGATTTTAAAACAGACACAGCAGTGACAGTTTTGATCTAAAAATAGCATTTGGATTTTCCATTTTTTGTAAAATGTCAAGGCACTTAATCACGTGACGGCAAAATAGATATATATTGGTCTCAACAAAAAAACAAAAAAACAAAACAAAATTTTCTTCTAAATGTTTCTTTCACTAAAGATTTCCTTAACCGAAGCTCATATTTTCTTCTAAATGTTTAAGGTCAGAGTAAATTAAAAGCATTACAAATTAAAATTATTTTACTAATTACATAATAAATAAAAAAAATATGTGTCCAATCTACTTAACCGTACATATTTTATTTGTCGGGTGATTCTAGCAACATTACATGGCGAAATTTCTTCAGCCAAGGACATCTCTATATTTGCTGCGATATGTGATACAAGGACTGGATGCACAATTTCATCTTGGTACCGTCTAGCATTAATATTACTCGTAGATGCCGTTTTGAAATTACGACTTTTGGTTTTGAGGGTGTTGAATTGTATACCGTTGTTATGTTTGAACTATTAGTGTTTGTTTTGTCATGAAATTTTCAGCAAATATGTAAATTGAATTGTTTCATACGAAACGATAGATTATAAAAATTACATTCAAGTCTTGTTTGTTATCAAATTATATAAATAGAACGCATGTGACCGATTATAAAGTTTGTTCAGTGCTCATGATCATCTTTGTGTTACACTTATATTGCCTATTAATGCTGCCTAGTTTGTTAGAGGATATAACCTGACGCAGATTTATCTATTTACTACACTTTCACGTTTATTGGGATGACAATGGGGTACAAGTGTAATTGGTTACTACAGAACCTGTTTAACCCCCATAGGTCATTTTGCCACTGATCGCTCCAAGGCGGTAGCCCTATTTTCAACCAATTTATGTTTGCCTTGCCTCTTGTTTAATTCGCTGCGCGCTCAAGATTTGTCGTCGCGCCTTGAGCGCGCAACCTATATTTTTATTTGCTTTTTGATGCTGCATATGGAGATCACGTGATATATGGAGGAGCAAGTGATTAAAAATGTAGTAGGTAAAAGACTGGCCAAAATGTTGGGGGTAAAAAACTGGCCGTAAGATCGTGATGACTGTATTGAAATTGGCGCTATGTCATAGGTCCATATATTAGGTAACTATTACAGCTACAACTTTGAAACTTTATACAGTTGTTCTACATCATAACATATTTCGTAACTCTGTTCTGCTTTCTGGAAAAGTTATGCCCCTTTTTTAACTTAGTATATTGGTTAAGTTTTCCGTTAAGGTCCACTTTTTAGCCAGTATGTTTTTGGAAAAATATACGACTTATTGTCATCCCTTGATCGGCGTCTGCGTATTTGGTTAAGTTTTATGTTAAGTTGCACTTCTTTCAGTAACTATATCAGATACAGCTTTGAAACTTTGCTTGAGCATGCTATTTCCTGACGCAGGGTATGCCATACTGGTTTCCACCCAGGAAAATATCATGATCAGCCCAACATGCCACACACCTATGACAGAAATCAGTGTCAAACATTCAAAAAACCAAACTGTATGATATCTTACCACTACAAACCACTTCTTTCGAATACATGTCCACTGACCCCAGCCATTTGTCATAGTGCACATATCACTGATCATATCAGCTTCTTTCTTTATTTATTTTTACTTAATTCAAACTACCTCAACATTCTAAAAATATTCATAACATTCTAAAAATATATATCATCAGCAATTAATGCAAACATTTAACTATGTTTTGATATCTTAAGTATGTGCCTTTGTTCTCAAGTTACTATTGCCTACTATTGCCATATAACTGTTTATACTTTTTAAAATATTTCTACATTTTTGTTTTTATATAATAAAAATTTGCAAATAAATACACACGTTTGCTTCCTCTTTTTGAAAACATTCTGCACCGCCCTGATGCTTTGCATCAGTTTCTTCATGTACATAATTATTGTTTCGATGCATGTTTTGACTGTAGTCTTTGAATACTACATTTCCTGTTCGACTGTTTTATATACTTTACTTGTATTTGAAATACTGTCATGGTCCTCACAGTCCCGAATAAGTACAAGATGAACATATGCTATACACACTAGTCCGATGTACATCTTATCCCGTGCTCTGTTGATATTACCAACCCTATTTTATACGTGAGTATCACTTTTTTTTAGTTTCGCCCACGACAGTGGGTAGCAAGACATAGCAGTCACTTTTCCGGCGGCGGTGGGGGCGTCCGCATTTTAAATCAACTATATATCTCAACAACGTTTCTGAAACTTTGTCAGATGCTTTTTTGTGTCAAGGGGACATCACGTATTGCCAAAATTACCAAGGTCACGGTCATACTTGCGTTATTTTCCCAAAACGTAACCTTGGTTAGGTAAGTTAACCTCAGTTTTCTGTGTGTGATTGCCTCATTTTCTTTGTTTGATACTTGGTCATATGTATTGTTGGCATTAGTGGACATCACTGAACGATAAAACTTACCAAGGTCAGGGTCATATTTTGCTTATTTTCCCCAAACTTAACCTTGGTTAGGTAACTAAAGGTAAATTAACCTTGGTTAGGTAACTTAACCTCAGTTAACTTTATGTGATTGTCTCACTTTATGTCTTTGATACTTGGTCTTATGTATTGTTGGTATTGCTGTTCATCGCTGAATAACAAAATCTACCAAGGTCAAGGTCATATTTTTGTGCTATTTTCCCAAAGCTTAACCTTGTTTAGGTTAGGTGACTTAACCTTGGTTAGGTAACTTCACCTCAGTGAACTTGATGTGATTGCTTCATTTTGTCTGATACTTGGTCATATGTATTGTTGGCATTATTGGACATCGCTGAACGACAACATATACCAAGGTCAAGGTCATATGTTGCGTTATTTTCCCTAAACATCACTTTGGTTAGGTAAGGTAACCTCAGTTAACTTTTTCTGATAACTTCATTCCATTTACCTTCCCCTACTTTTCATATTTCATCGACTTAATTGTTT
Organism: Cyrtodaria siliqua; assembly: GCA_037043455.1. Classification (NCBI taxonomy): domain Eukaryota; kingdom Metazoa; phylum Mollusca; class Bivalvia; order Adapedonta; family Hiatellidae; genus Cyrtodaria; species Cyrtodaria siliqua. The sequence goes on along the minus strand of JAWPHD010005520.1, from coordinate 13,784 downwards.
TTACATATTCCTACCATTTCATATACGGTTTTCCGAAGTGGGCGAGACACCCTCAGACCGAGGTCTTGTTACTTATAGTATATAAGGTTATTTGTTCGCGTTATCCAGGCTCAGTATAGTTGTTCGTGCATTAAAGCTCAAATGTCTTGTAACACCGAAACATGCGTCCACCACAAGAGGGTGCACTCCACCGTCAATAGGATGAAAGAGAAGCCTGATTCTCCCGCCTCAAGCAATACTTTTTGTCCGTTTTACCACTTCGTGCGTGTTTGGGTTTAACCCATTTCCCTCAATCCCAAATCCAACAGTAAATTTCCAGTGTCATCCATCTTAAACCATGCTTTCCCAATTATCAAACACCTGTGTCACCACCCCGCTTAGATGGCTCTAGGTTACAGCTAGTAGAACAGTGTCAATCTGGAGGTCTTGAGATCGAATTGAATTGAGTTCTGGTATTAGTGCCTAGTTTGAAAAGTAATAGTCATACAATTAACATTGATCAAGAACAATATGAAAGTATACAATAAAAAGGTTATTGAATTTGTATGGATAAATATTACTAAGAACTCGTTGTTTTGGCGCAGGACGACTCGCAAGCTCGTCGTCCTTTGCCAAAACAACTCGTTCCAAGTAATATTTAGCCATACAAATGCAATAACCTATAGTATACTACAGCTACGACTATACATATATAGTATACTACAGCTACGACTATACATATATAGTATACTACAGCTACGACTATACATATATAGTATACTACAGCTACGACTATACATATATATTATTGTATACTTTCATATTGTTTTTGATCAATGTTAATTGTATGACTATTACTTTTCATTGTATTTGTGTTATTTTTATAGCTTTTAATGGAATTCCTATCTTGCCATTCAGTTTCAATTTGTGTGGATGATTTTTTTGCGCGAAAACGACGTCGACGTCGGATGACGTCATTAAAAACATCAAGCGATTTTCTGAAGTTTGTTTACCATTCCATAAAGTTAAAAACAGTGGGTGAGTGACCATTTGAATTATTTTATCATTTTTTGCCAAAAAAGGTTGAAAAAAAAATCGTATTTTTTTGTTGACACTATAGGAAGGATTCCGTTATTTTTATTTGGAAGTAGTTCCTTATTTCTATTTCGCGGCTCTTAGCATGCGAGCAAAAGTTCCCGTGCAATATCGTAGAATATTGCACGCTTAGCTCAATGCAAACTAAACGGGACAATATGAAAGTATACAATAATATATATGTATAGTCGTAGCTGTAGTATACTATATATGTATAGTCGTAGCTGTAGTATACTATATATGTATAGTCGTTTCTGTTAATTTGTATTCAAAATAAAACGCAAGAAGGTTAGAAAAACAAAGTCTTGCGGCAAATTTACATCCTATGTATCTATATTAGATACATTAGATACATAGGACCGAACGGTTTTTACTCACAATCTATTTAACCCCAACCGTAAAAAGACTCGTCCACTTGGTCCCGCCATGGAGTTTTTCGCAATGTTGAACAATGGAAAGCACGACATCTATCCTCTTCCCTATCAAAGATTGCCCATGTTGAACACTGGGTAGCATGACATCTGCCCAATTCTCTTGGGAGAGTGACGTATATCCCCTTGTCTATCAATGATTGGCGACGTTGAACAATGAAGACCACGACATTTGTCCCCTTCCAAATCAAGGATTGGCGATGTTGAAAAATGAAGAGCACGGCATCTATCCAATACTCTATCAAGGATCGGCGATATTGAACAATGAAGACCACGACATTCGATATCAAGGATTGGTATTGTTAAACAATGGGGACCATGACATCTGTCCCCTTCTCTAGCAAGGATTGGCAATGTTAAACAATGGGATCATGACTTCTGTCCCCTTCTCTATCAATGACTGGCAATGTTAAACAATGGGGAATATGAGATATGTCACATTAACTATTAAAGATTGCAACTGTTGAGCAATAAGGAGCATGACATCTGTCCCCTTCCCTATCAAGTATTGGCATTGTTAAAGGATGGGGGCCATGACATCTGTCCCCTTATCCATGAAGCAGTGTTAAACAATGAGGACCATGACATAGTTCTCATTCCCTATCAAGGATTGTCAATGTTAAACAATGAGGACCATGCCATAGTTCTCCTTCCCTATCAAGGATTGCCGATGTTGAACAATTGGGAACATGACATATATACCCTTGTCTATCGAAGATTGGCATTGTTTAACATTGGGGAAAAGACATATTTTCCCTTCTCTATCAAGGATTGTCAGTGTTAAACAATGGAAACCATGACATGTGTCCCCTTCCCTATCAAGGATTGGCATTGTTTAACAATGGGGAATATGAGATCTGTCCGATTCCATATTACGGATTGCCCATGTTAAACATTGGAGAGCAACGACATCTGTCCCATTCTCTATCAAGGATTTGTAATGTTTAACAATGGGAAGTATGACGTCTGTCCCATTACCTATTAAGGATTGCCCATGTTAAACATTGGGGATCATGCCATCTGTCAAATACCCTATCGAGGATTGCCCATGTTAAACAATCGGGAATATGAGATCTGTCCCATTTCCTATCAAGGACTGCCAATGTTAGGGGAATGATGGTCCATTCCCTGTCAATGACTGGTAATGTTAAACAATTGGTAGTATGTCATCTGTCTCATTCGTTATCAAGGATTGGCAGTGTTGAACATGTGGACCATGACATCTGCTCCATTCCCGATCAAGGATTGCCCATTTTAAACAATGGGGAGCATGACATCTGCCCCAGTCTCTATCAGGGATCGGTAATGTTAACCAAAGGGGAGTGTGACATCTGTCTCATTCCCTAGCAGGGATTGGAATTGAACAACGAAGAGCATGCATCGTTCCCCTTCCCTATCAAGAATTGGCAATGTCAAACAATGGGGAGCACGACATCTGTCCCCTTCCCTATAAGTATAATCATATTTATCTTAGTTATAAACAGTGAATTTAGCATTATAGTACATGTATTAGTATAATAAAGGGGTAAATACGCACCATGGACAATTTCACTTATGTTACATCTTATATGTTATTTTGGAACGTTTATTACAGCATTCTTTTTTATGTAGAAAGAGGTTTGAAAAAAAACAAAATATGTCCATTTAAACAATCATTTAACTTGAAACAGTCTTTATCATTATTTTCTATTTTGTCTGAAATATAAAAACTAAGTCAATGCCTTTTATTCAATGTATATATAATTTAAATCACAATTTGAAAGGTTCATTAATTTGAGGTCCTGAAATCAGAAAAAAATGTAAGAGAATAATTAAATAAAAATAAAGGTCAATTATGGTGTCTTTATAAATGTTTCCAACCTTTTTCTACATAGACTGATAAAACATTATTCTGTACTTGTCGTTTAAATATACTAACATATATTACATTATTAGCATAAATGAACTTGTCTAAGGTGCGTTTCTTTTTTGGCATGTTAAAGTATATATTTCCTAATGTTTGAGCAAGACAGGAGGTGTAATTCACTCCTACAGAAGACAGGAGGGGTAATTTACTCCTACAGAAGACAGGAGGTGTAATTCACTCCTACAGAAGACAGGACGTGTAATTCACTACTACAGAAGACAGGAGGTGTAATTCACTCCCTATAACATACTTATAGATTATTATATGGTAATTGTCACATCTGCCTCCCATATCAGCCCGAGGCTCATATATCTGCTCGAGAGCGTTAGTTCGATATTGGTCGAGGGGGCAGCTATGAAACATTGCCATCATAAACTTACTATCATGTACTTTCTAAACAATAACTGCTTTATACTTCTTTCATGAAACTTTTCGATTGCATATGTAGAATAATCAACAACTACGCAGACAGTAAACGATAATTCTTGATTTAATGCCTTACAAATACCCCGAAAAGGATAACGTATACCACAATTTTATAGATTTTTTTCACCATTGTTCAACAGTACGTAACACAACAAAAATATGGTCTGTAACACGTTTCCATATACAGCATCACACTTTTCACTTAGTCACTGTCACTTTCTGCGAATTTCCTATTCCTTTCACATGATCTACCCATCAATACCTGCATATTTTTGTGGAACACAGCATTTTGAAGAAAAAATAAATCGTGAATCGATGAATTGCAGAATTCCAAATTCTGTTCTAGTTGATTATTAAATGGCATTGTACCGCCAGGACTCGATACTAGGGGGATATCTACAATCGTGACATTCTCATTTTCGTATAGTCCTGATGCGTTTGCAGTCACAGGGACTGATTTTAGTGCTTGAACCGGACCTTCCCCATTCTGTACCTCATTTAGCTCATAGTTTTCAATGTTTTCTACAATGTCATCGTATTTTTTTTGGCACGGAGCTAGCAGATGGTTTTATTTGACCACGGTTAGACAGGATGCTTGACATTTGATGTTGCTGTTTTTCGGAGGCACTAGAGTAGTCGTCAAGGTTCTTTAAATTCATAAGTCCAATTAACTGGACAACGTGGTTGTGAGGGACTTCGGCATAAATTAATGTTTTATAGCGGGTTTGCGGATACTATGACCTTTGTACCTTCACTATTTCCTTTCTGTGCCATTTTTAACTAAATTCCCTGGAGTATCCAAAAGCTGATTTCTTGAACCATGTGTTGTTGGTTGCCTTGTTATTGATGGCGAGATAGAAACGGGAATCAGTGTCCATCATTTCTTCAGGTCGCTGGCTGCGGTAAGCTTTGTAAGCATCAATGTGGCATTTACTGACACCTTAACAAAAAAAAAGAAACAACTTATATAGCAGATCAATAATAACATTAAATACAGAGGATCTATATTCCAACACTCATTAAACGTTTTTAGTGGAACTATAATGTATAATTTACCTGCCTGGGCAAACATTTTGGGCTCAAATGTTTTGGCGCTGATTGACACACCTGAACGCGTCTTTGTAGCTCTCTCGTTGAAGATGAGATAAATAAATATCTCATTATAGCAGCTGTGTATGCTCCTGCCTCCCTCTCATTCCGAAATATAACGTATTGTTCATAAACACGATGTTTAGCAGTGCAGAACAGTTTCCTGTAAAGAACACTACAGAAATATAACGTATTGTTCATAAACGCGATGTTTAGCAGTGCAGAACAGTTTCCTGTAAAGAACACTACAGAAATATAACGTATTGTTCATAAACACGATGTTTAGCAGCGCAGTACAGTTTCCTGTACAGAACACTACACTTATTTAATAACTCATTTACAAATAATTTATAATTATAACGGTACTCATACAAGGGCCTATCCATCAATTTACTTGTTGTACAATTAGATCAACACAGTTCGGACGGTCTTTTTAAACTTGGCGTCGAGTTGATGAATGAAAACGTTATCAAAATACGTTGAACCTTTTCTGAGAGGTTTCTCTGGAACAGAAGATTATTTTGTCATCGGTAAATGGTTGCGCCTTTTGCTTTTTGTTGTGATGGAACTAAAAGTTTTGACGAATATTTTTGGGGTAACCTTTCGACTTTAAAGCTCTGCAGATACTATTCTGTATCGTTTTGAGCGAGTCAGGCTCATACTCAGATTTATCTGTCTTTCTAACCGACTTAAAAAAAAATTGCCAGATGCAAATTTAGCTCTACCGGAGTAATGTCAACAGGATCTCTCCGTTCACCGACACTCCTACCCAGCCAGTCAAGGAACAAGTTCATGTCATACTTGTTAAGCGTTTCCATTTGTCGAATCAATTCATTAGTGTCTTAGTGTGACACATAGCTGTGTCTAGTGTATTCTTTAATTAGACCATCTATTTCTAAACTTCTTTCAGCGAATGACAAGGCAGCGTCGACCATTTTGTTGAAACTAAACTAAACAAAGAACAAAATCATATCCATCATATCCTGCCCTCGGGCCAAAATATAGGAATGTGTTTTTGTTTTTTTCAAATCACAGCCATATCCAAATGGTAGGAATGTCCGTATCTTTAGAAGGTATGTGGTAACAGCCATTATTGGACGTACTGCTACATGACCTGAATCCAAATATTTATCTATTTGAAGGCAAATCTCGTATCACTATCACCAGTGTTCTAATTGTAAGGTCACATACTATATATATATATATGTATCTATACAATTGTTCCAACACACATTAGTGTTTCATTATGCAAAGAGGTATCGTAAAACAATAATACTTTTGAATAATTAAAATACATTTATGAAGGAATAGAATTATTTTTTTTAAACAAATACGATGTTCTGATGGACTGTTTCATTAAAATAATAGCTAAGAAAATGTATATCAGTTGCTATAATAATTTAATTGTATTAATTGTAACTTTTAATTTGCAGAATAATAGATAGTTGTAAAGATGTATTAAATAAGTGATTGTGTTTATTTTAAGGAATACATTTCTCGTTGGTTTTGTTGGTTCTGTTGACTTTCTACCGGAGCGGTATTGCAGGTAATATATAACCGTTATTTATAACACATGTATATAAAGCTCTATTGTTTGTGGTTGAGGCAGACCAACCCATTTCTGAGTCGCCATGCGTGAGCATGGCTGACTCTTTGGAGTCATGTATACTGTAATTTCTGAAGTTGGAGTTTTTGGTTGAGGAGCTTTACGCAGTTCGAGAATGTAGTCCCCTTTAACTGCCTCAAGTATAACTAAATATTAGGTGACAGACATGAAAGTTATATATACCGAATAATATAACTTCTGATTGTGAATAATTGTCATTGTATACAGTATATACGTGTCTTTTTTGCAAATGTACTGAAATACTATGCGCAATAATACACGCATAAATATTTTATGAATGGAAATTTTCAATAGCGTAGTTACCCGGATGTCGAACATCTCATTAACATTAATTCATTTCATTCGATAGTGATGCAGAAACTCGATAATTATCCATTCATTCAGAACCATTAATTTGAAAATGTACAATCATTGACGAAAAATAAGAAACCAATTAACACATTTTCCGCCCCAATTTCTAAACCAGTAGGCTAAACATGCCGCTCATGCGTGGCCTACAGCGAGACCTAGATAATGAGCTTTACCGTCAAATTGGGAACTAGTTCTAAATGTCCGTAAATATTGTAGTTATTGTGCCTAGTACTTTGCGAAATAGTATAGGATCTACTACAAATAAATACACAAATTGATGAAAAGAATTTGTCAAGAAGTGCTCATTTCTACTACTAAAAAACAACAAGGTAAACAAATCAAATAGTTTAAAGGGACAAACGGCAATCTTTGCATTACGGTAAATAGAAGAACAAAAATCCAAATGTTTTGGCATTTACCCATATAGAGTTTATTTCCTTTCTGGAATTCAATAAAAAATAATTATCTTACAGTGTAACAACAGGAAATCTATTGGAACATACACTCGAAAACCAAAACCGACGCGGTTGCAAAAAATAATTCCGTTCCAAGCATTTTTCAAAAATTAGAAAAAATATTTTTTTCAATGTTGTGTGCCCAGATTCTTCATCCCATTGGTGGAATGTTATGCAGAACAAATTAAATAAAGGATGTCAGCAAGAAACCGTGCTTAAAAAAGTGTTTTCAATAAAAAACGAGGTCTTCGAAAAATTATTCCTTTCGTACCCAAGTCATTCGACCTTATTGTAGCTTTGCTCATCTTGTCTCTAGCAAGCTTTTACCATGTTTTAGACACGTGTTAACGGTCGTTATGCTGTAAATAAAGCGAATGCTATTGTGTTTTACTGCTCCTCACCATTTATTAAATAAGTTGATGCATTAATCAGAAGAAAATGCAATATACCAGATACTGACCATACTTCTTTGTTTGTTTACAGTTGGTATATTTTTATTGATATATTTTTTACTGCTTTAATTGTTGATTAACTTTGCAATAACTGTTAACCTTTCGTTTTCGTGTAGACGGATTTATATAGCTCAACTTCTCTTTCTAATCATTTTCTTTGTTTTCCTTAATATATATACAACAAAATGTTTACAAACAGTATAAAGCAGAGTAAGGACAGATTTAAAAGAGCAGCTGAGCTATATACCAATATTCACAGGAAAACGAGAGGTTACAAGATATTCTACAGTTAATAGTATATGTTTATCTTCACCAGTTATATTGATTTCTGCTTACAATTTGGCATGCTCCAAGTACTCGCAATTAGAATAAAAAGTTGAACAACATAACTACATTGTCTATAGATACAAAAACAAAATGCTTTCCTTGCTGGCATAATGATGAAACACTAAATTCAATATCTCTGTCAGGAATATATCATCTTGTCAAAATGAACAACCTTACAATTTTCTACTTGAACATAAAACCAGCAGGCCCCGTGTGGTTTCGGGGCAAAGAATAGCACCACTGCAGATTCTGTTGGAGTGGTAGGTAGAGGGGTAGAACTGCCCCCCTCTCCCCCCCCCCCCCCCCCCCCATACACACTCCCCCAAATTCATGTTCACTTTTATCACTTTTGTTCATGCTCATTAAAGGTCTTCATCATGAAACCCTGCATTGTTTCAGGGTGCCATCTTCGCTCAAATCACTAGAGCAGTTCTGCAGGTGAGAAGGTTCTAGGCCCATTCTCCATATTTCACTTGATGTTCATGGAGGATGAGCCAGGCAATATTCATTCCTGTTAGGCGCCATATAACCTTTCATGTGTTGGTGCGCCTTAACAACCCAATTCAATTCACTAAAACCAGCAGGTCAATCGATCTGTTTTATTTCCTTTGAACAAATGCGCGAGTGTCTGATTTATCAACATTATTTCAGTTATGTACGCCAGTCAGTTAACCTAACCATGATTTGCTGGGTTGACCCAATACAGATTCTTCACAAATACCTAACAACGCATGTATTAATTCAGCTCGCTTACTCCAGTACAAAACTCCCATGTTCTAGCAAGCAACATTTCATTTTAATACGCCACACCTGTAAATTTAACATAACTTTAACCTCACCAAGACACTCTCCAATCTTTCGCGACTCCTTCAGAACCTTCAGACCTTTGATTCCTTTTAATAACCAGTACACTTTCTCACTTGACAAGTCAAGCTCCCAGTAGGTACGAACCCGCAGTGGTGAGAGGCGAGAACGTTTAGACGCTACGCCCCGAAGACGCTCCTATAACTTATTCACTGCGTCGGTGTGCTTCGATGAGATGATCGTTTGTAAATTATACTGATTACCTGTTGCCGACCGCACCTCTAATTTATCGTCGCATCTGTTACTTGATATAATTATGATATACATGTATACTGAAAAGATTTATCCTTGAGCAAGATAATTAATCCACATTGCTTAGTACTGGTTCTACCCCAGGAAGCCATCGAGAGTGATTAATCTAAGTTGCAATAACTTGTTTCCGCAATGATGTAAAATAAATATGTTTAAATTAAAACAAAATTAACAATGTTGAACTAAAAATAAGGTAAACTAGTTCGCTTTATTATCTATGTAATTTATACTAAACACTTGTATTGAACTGAATGAGTTTGGGTTTTAAGGCGCACCCAACACCATGAAAGGTTATATGACGCCTAACAGTGGAATGAACATGCCAGGCTCATTCTCTACAATGTACATCGAGATAAGATTTGTAAACTAGTCCCTATGTTGTGCACTATTAATGTCAGTTCAAACTAGAATTCTTATCAGTCATTAGTGAGTTCTAATTAAACCCAACTAGTAACAGGAGGTCAATGACATTGAAGCTCTACTGATAAATTTTGATAACCACTGTTGATAGCCATGGAACCTGTATGATGGATACGACCAACACTTTTGGAGAAGTATTCGCCGCAAAGTTTTCCTATATCACTCTATGTAAAACAGATGTCGCTGGCAGAGTCTACAATAGTGGTAAAATAGTCTGTACATGAGTGTAAATAGTCTGTACGAAAGTGGTAAATAAGTCTGTACGAGAGTGGTAAAACAGCCTGTACGAGAGTGGTAAAAATAGTCTGTACCAAGAGTGGTAAAATAGTCTGTACGATAAGTGGTAAAATAGTCTGTACGAGAGTGGTAAACAGCCTGTACAAGAGTGGTAAAATAGTCTGTACGAGAGTGGTAAAACAGTCCGCACGAGAGTGGTAAAATAGTCTGTACGAGAGTGGTAAAATAGATGTGTACGAGCAGTGATAAAAATAGTATGAACGAGAGTGGTAAAAAGCCTGCTACAAGAGTGGTAGAATAGTCTGTACCGAGAGTGGTAAAAGAGTCTGTACAAAGAGTGGTACAATAGTCTGTACGAGAGAGGTAAAATGGTCTGTACATGAGTGGTAAAAATAGTCTGTAGAAGAGTGGTGAAATAGTCTGTACGAAATTGGTAATACAGCCTGTACGAGAGTGGTAAAATAGTGTGTACGAGAGTGGTAAATAGTGTGTACAAGAGCGGTAAAATAGTCTGTACGAGAGTGGTAAAAATAGTCTGTACGGAGAGTGTTAAAACAGCCCTGTACGAGAGTGGTAACTAGTTCTGTAGAAGAGTTGGTAAAATAGTGTGTACAAGAGTGGTAAGAAATAGTGTGTACAAGAGCGGTAAAATAGTCTGTACGATAGTGGTAAAACAGCCTGTAGAAGAGTGGTAAAACTAGTCTGTACGAGAGTGGTAAAATAGCTGTAGAAGAGGTTGGTAAAACAGCCTGTACGAGAGTGGTAAAATGGTCTGTACGAGACTAGTAAAATAATCTGTAGAAGAGTGGTAAAACAGCCTGTACGAGAGTGGTAAAAAGAAGTGGTAAAACAGCCTGTACGAGAGTGGTAAAAACGCCTGTAGAAGCAGTGGTAAAATAGTCTGTACGAGAGTGGATAAAATAGTCTGTAACAAGAGTGGTAAAATAGCGTGTACAAGAGTGGTGAAAATAGTCTGTACAAGAGTGGTAAAATAGCCTGTACGAGAGTGGTAAAATAGCCTGTACGAGAGTGGTAAATTAGTGTGTACAAGAGTGGTAAAACAGTCTGTCGAGAGTGGTACAAACAGCCTGTACGACGAGTGTAAACAGCCTGTACGAGAGTGGTACATATAGTGAGTGTAGCGAGAGTGGTAATTGTGTGTACAAGAGTGTTAAAATAGTCTGTACGAAAGTGGTAAAAACAGCTTGTACGAGAGTGGTAAAATAGTGTGTACGAGAGTGGTAAAATAGTGTTACGAGAGTGGTAAAATAGTCTGTACGAGAGTGGTAAAATAGTCTGTACAGAGTGGTAAATAGCGTGTACAAGAGGTAGTGAAATAGTCTGTACAGAGTGTAAAATAGCCTGTACGAGAGTGGTAAAATAGCCTGTACGAGAAGTTGGTAAATAGTGTGTACAAGAGTGGTAAAAACAGTCTGTACGAGAGTTGTAAAAACAGCCTGTACGAGAAAGCTGAGTAAATAGTGTGTACGAGAGTGGTAAATAGTGTGTACAAGAGTGGTAAAATAGTCTGTACGAGAGTGGTAAAATTAGCCTGTACAAGAGTGGTAAAACAGCGTGTACAAGAGTGTGTAAAACAGCCTGTACGAGAGTGGATAAATTAGCCTGTACGAGAGAGGTAAAATAGTCTGTACGAGAGTGGTAAAATATGTGTACAAGAGTGGTAAAAGTCCTGTACGAGAGTGGTAAAACAGTCTGTAAGAGAGAGTGCGTAAAAAACACCCCAATGTACGACAGAGGTGAAAATAGTGTAGTACAAGCAGTGGTAAAATAGGGTGTACAAGAGTGGTAAAATAGTCTGTACGAGAGTGTAAAACAGCCTGTACGAGAGTGGGAAAACAGCCTGTAGAAGAATGGTAAAATGGTTGTACAAAAGTGGTAAAATAGGGTGTACAAGAGTGGTAAAATAGTCTGTACGAGAGTGGTAAAGATAGTCTTTACGAGAGTAGTAAAACAGCCTGTACGAGAATGTAAAACAGCCTGTACACATGAGTGGTAAACTAGGGTGTACAAGAGTGGTAAAATAGCCTGCTACGAGAGTGGTAAAATAGTCTGTAAAAGAGTGGTAAAATAGTCTGTACGAGAGTGGTAAAATAGTCTGTACGAGAGTGGTAAAATAGTGTGTACAAAGCGTGGTAAAATAGTGTATACAAGGAGTGGTTAAAACAGTGTGTACGAGAGTGGTAAAACAGTCTGTACGAGAGTGGTAAAAAGCCTATACGGCAGTGGTAAAAACAGCCTGTATACGAGAATGGTAAAAATAGTCTGTACGAGAGTGAGTAAAAATAGTCCGTACGAGAGTGGTACAACAGCCTGTACGAGAGTGGTAAACAGCAGTACAAGAGTGGTAAATACAGTGTGTAGAAGAGTGGTAAAATAGTCTGCTGTAGAAGATGCTGGTAAAATAGTCTGTACAAAGAGTGGTAAATAGTGTGTACAAGAGTGGTAAAATAGTCTGTAGAAAGTGTGGTATATAATAGTCTGTACGAGAGAGGTAAAATAGTCTGAATACGAGAGTGGTAAAACAGCCTGTACGAGAATGGATAAACTGTCTGTACGAGAGTGTAAAATAGTCTGCTACGAGAGTGGTAAAACAGCCTGTACGAGAGTGGTAAAACAGCCTGTACAAGTGTGGTAAAATAGTGCTGTAGAAGAGTGGTAAAATAGTCTGCTAGAAGTGTGGTAAAATAGTCTGTACAAGAGTGGTAAAATAGTGTGTACAAGAGTGGTAAAATAGGGTGTACAAGAGTGGTAAAACAAGCCTGTACGCGAGGGAAAAACAGCCTGTAAGAAGAGTGGTAAAATAGTGTGTACAAGAGTGGTAAATAGTCTGTAAGAGAGCGGTAAACAACGGTACGAGAAGTGGTAAAACAGCCTGTACGAGAGAGGTAAAATAGTGTGCACACAAGAGTGTTAAATAGGGTACAAGACGTGGTAAAATAGTCAGGACGAGAGTGGTCAAACAGCCCTGTACGAGAGTGGTAAAAACAGCCTGTACGAGAGTGGTAAAATAGTCTGTACAAGAGTGGTAAAAATAGTCCTCGTACAAGAGGTAAAATAGTGTGTACGAGAGTGGTAATACAGCATTGACCTGTCACGAGAGTGGAAAATAGTCTGTACGAGAAGTGGTAAATATAGTCTGTAGAAGAGTGGTAAATTAGTCTGTAGTAGAGGATGTAAAATAGTCTGTACGAGACGTGGTAAATGGTCTGTACGAGAGTGGTATAACAGTCTGTACGAGAGTGTAAGAAACAGCCTGTACAAGAGTGGTAAAATAGTCTGTAGAAGAGTGTAAAAATAGTCTGTAGAAGAGCGTGAAACTAGTCTGTACGAGAGTGGTAAAATAGTCTGTAGAAGAGTGGTTAAACTAATTCTTAACGAGAGTGGTAAATAGTCTGATAGAAGAGTGGTAAAATAGTCTGTACGAGAGTGGTAAAATAATCTGTAGAAGAGTGTTAAATAGTCATAACGAGAGTGGTAAAATAGTCTGTACCAGAGTGGTAAAATAGTCTGTAGAAGATTGGTAAAATAGTCTGTACGAGAGTAGTAAAATAGTCTGTACGAGAGTGGTAAAATAGTATGTAACAGGAGTGGTAAATTAGTGTGTACATAGAGTGGTAAAAGTAGTCTGTACGAGAGTGGTAAAAGTAGTTTGTACAAGATGAGGTAAAATATGTCTGATACGAGGAGTGGTAAAATGGTCTGTACACAGAGTGGTAAAAGAGTCTGTACCGAGAGTGGTAATAATAGCTGTGTACAAGAGTGGTAATACGCCTGTACGAGAGTGAATAAAATAGTGTGCATCGAGAGTGGTAAAATAGTGATGTTCAAGAGTGTGTAAAATAGTCTGGTAAC